>JTDE01001824.1:53689-84371 GCA_014338405.1 Paragonimus skrjabini miyazakii | reverse complement strand
GGCTTCGTAGCTCAGCTGGTAGAGCCCTTGCCGCGTTGAGGCATGGTGTGTCTGTCGCTGGTTCGAATCCAACCGAAGCCCTGACTTTTCACAGTTGGGTCGCATTTGAATTCATAAATCTGCCACACTACTTATTAGTAATACAAATAAGTTTTTGTTCGTTTCATTCAGGTTACCCACTTCTGGAATTACGTTGTCTCCTTGTGTACTATTCCTCATTTCCCGATCCTTATCTTACGTTTGCACCACGCCAGTTAGATGCGATGTAATATGGTGATGCGTTCCGTCTAATTCGTTATCATCTCCACTTCATTTGGACTCACCGCTCAGTTATTTGTCGCACTCACTGGCTCTGTTTTTAGTGGAAAGTTACGCGTTATGCTTCTACTAGGCGTGCTACGGGAAGTTCGGAGTTAACCGTGAAATCTCTATATTGTTACGTTGTGTTAATCCGGGCAGTAGGTGAATTCATTATGTGCTGTGTCGTGTAATGAGTATCGGAGTAGTTGTGCCTATTGATCATGAATGCTTGGCTTTATCCATTATGATGGAGGGTGCAGCTGAATACGTGTGTCGTATAAACAAGACGAGTACAGAGCCCTGAAAAAATTTGACACTCGATAGCAAGTGACCAATCAGGAGGTGGCAACATGGTAACCAACAGTAGGGCAATTTTAGCTGAGGGAAGTTTCGAAATGATAAGAAAAAAACTTGCCTGTAAGTAAGCTTTGGTACCGTCTGTTGTACAGATAGTCTCGTTCGACTTAGTCTATGAACACCGAGTAGTTTGCGGTCGCGTTTCAGAATAAGGTGGTCTACCACGATGTGCTTATGTAGGCTTTGCCAACTGTGTGAAAAGTTTTTGTCATCCGAACAATGTGTATTGATGTAGATTTGGCTCGTCTCACCATAGATTACTCTATTTGATACAGAATGGGAACGAGCTTTAGAACTCACAGTTTCACTAAATGTTCAGTGTCCGGTTGGAACAAACGGAATGCTACCAACATTAGAACACAGCTTTCACCATCAAGTAGACTTCGTCATTCAGCTCGTTTCGGAAGAGTCATTGTACTTAAATTCCGCTCTTGCTTCGGCTCACTTGTAGTTCATATCCACACCGCTGCCGGTATTCAAACATTGATCTCTGTCGCCATGGAGTGACCGAACAACCCGCATATTGCTCAAGAATATCTATGCACTTACGTCCGATAGTTCAGTTATACGTAATGTGATCAGCAGGCTTGCTTTGTGGGAACGTTGACAGTTCTCGGAATCCTAATCGCCACAAGGAAATGTACTATTGACAAGCTTCCAAGAAGTTTGGTACTTCTTTTTGTAAACTTCATCTGAATTCTCCAGCGACATGATGTGAGAGCGAACAGGACGACGTTCTGACAGACAGAGTGAATATTCGGTGAAAGAAAGCACAGTGCTCAGTTAATCTAATTTCGGCTAATCCAGATTTTCGTGAACTCCGTTGAAGCATTATGTTATGAATTAAGTTCCCATCAAAGTGAATATAGTGGTTGTGGATAATTCGATTCGGTGAAAGTCAAAATCTGGTGATTTTTTGCAGTCCTCATAAGGTTTGTATACTTGCAGTGCGGTTTTGACTTCGTGTACCAAAAGAGAATAACCAATGTTGTAGATCGTTGTTCAATCACAGATTGCGTACAAGTTGAAATGACGATTTTCGCTCCGATCTTACAATTGATACACAGCTTGTCTTGGCATGTTAGACAGGTCTATTCGTCAGCCCTACAATTTGCATCTGTTTATCTGCCCTCTTTCTGCATAGCTTCCACGTCTTGTGCATATGCTAATTCTGCCGGGTTGTATGTGTTTATTATATCCGCCAGCCGCCACAAGCTCATTCACGTGTGCCAGCTGTTTTGTTCGCGCTCTGCCACTCCACGTGTTATATATATATATATATATATATATATATAAAAGGTAAACCACTGGTCATGCCAGATTCCTTCCCTGGTCGCTCATTGATTTCATCGTTACCTCTGGCAAATAACGGCTTTTGTTTAACTTTCATCAGCTCAATGATGCCCCTCCAATAGTGGCGACTGGAATGCAGATGAGTTAGTGCCAGGTCACGTCTGGTGTAGTCTATATGACTACTTCAGTGTGCGCCATGTGCATTTGGTCTGTGTTAGATTTCTTTAACTGCAGTTCAATTATGTGACTTTTTCTCTATTGCTCTTGTCAACAAACCTCTGTTCATTTGGGTAACCGGACATTGATTTGTTCAGGGTTTCATCGGAAGCTATGATGATCCGTGAATATGAAACTACTTACCGATAATCGTTTGCGATAATATTTTTGCTTGCCTAATCCGATATTAGTATGTTATTCATCTGTACATTTTATTGTTTCAGATTGATCCAAATATATTTTTGTGATCGTCCTTGTGTGTTGCTAGCCTAAACTGTCGGTATTTTTGGCCAATTTTACGCACACAAATTGTGTTTACACCCTTTCATACTTATTTGCTTTGCTCTTTCTGCCCATCCACGTTGCTACTCACCGGGTTCATTTTATTTTTCGCCTAACATTTATCGGGTGTATGTTTATCAAGAGGCCCTGCAACAGATCGCATTCTAACCTACTTTTAACTGCCAGAAGACGGAATAATGAATGTCGCTTTTTGTTTACCTAGTGCCAGACTCAGCGTTGCTCAGCGCGGACGACCCGGTCGCATGGTTGGACAAGGAAGTTAGTCGCGGATTTCTCAGGCACCACTCCCTATGGACTTACGAGCCGGTCGCTCAGTATATTCCGCAGCCACTGCGCCGCAGACCACTGGTTTTTGTCGGCCCAGCTCACGTGGGTCGTCATCAGCTGATGCAACGTCTGATTCAGGTCGATTCCAATCGATTTTGTCCTGCGCCCATACGTGAGTTTCATGTTAGTTTCGAAGTTTCGTGGTTGGAAAAACTGTCAGTGTAAAGATAGCTGCTTCTTTTGGCAGGTTCCTCTACATTGTTTTTGTGTTCGTTTGTGTAACTACTACCAATCGAATTTTAGACTTTTCGTCAGATTTACACATGGTTTCATGCATTATATGCTCACACGCATGTAACCTGGATACCACCAAGCCGTCTTAACTACAACTGAGGTACTCAATACATTATCCGGAGTTCGGCCTGATTGCCGTGGTTTTTCTTGACGGGGATCTCGTCCAGTTGCTCACGGTCGGAGTTTTCATTGGTTGCAATGAAGTGCGCGCTGTTGTTTCACATTGGTACCATTTGCGCGACGCTCTTTGGGTATCTTCTTCCATTTTTCATGATGCCTTTTAAGTGATGCACAAGGTTCGTTTTGTACCACTACTATGTCTGTGTAAAGTCCTTAACTGTGCCGCCTATACATCTATTTAAGTGACGTTGAAGCCAGGCTGTCTCAAGTGCCATGATTCTAACAACACAGTTGGAACTGCAATATAATCCTTACGATTGTCAAAAAACCCATGATGTGCAGCATTTTATTCAGTAGTCAAGGGCGGCTACCTAAAAACTAACTGTGATTTTTCAGCAACGAAGATCGTTTTAATTACTAAGAACTATCGTTGGAAAACCAAAGATGCTCCTTTGAAAGCTAACAACTATCGAGTGAGATACAACACCGACTCTTAAACAATTTGAAACAGTTCATTCCCTTCAGAAGTTTGAACAAAACAGTCAGAAAACGAAAACTGGTAGATGCAAGAATTTCGTATTGACTCATCAGTACCAAATTTACAATAACATAAAACGGTTTTTTATATCGAACAGATAGGGGATAGGGTGGATAGTCAATCGGTGGGTTAAGAAAGGTCACTAAGTCCAGGGAAGGGTCAAGTTTACGAGCAACTGTTTCTGAACACACAGGGTCGGATTTAGTCGATTGATTGCGACAGCTTCAGCAAACCGCAAGAATCTTGGATTCGAGTGACGTAATAGGATTCTGAATGCACAAACTGGGTCGATAACGTGTCCAGTGGTCAGGACGTGTCTTGCGACTGTGGACGCTGGTTGCTTGTGTGTTTCAAACACATTGTCGTTCTTCTGTAATACAGATTTCTGTACCCACTTAGGCAAATATTCCTTCACTCTGGAGATCAAGCACCTCTCGGTTCTGCCTATGTAACTTTCTTTGCAGTTACATGTAAATTGGTAGACACAATGTGAGGTGGCACCGACAGGCTGATCTCCTTTGACTGAAGGGACAGGCAGTTTCTGGGTCCGTGCTAGTACACAGAGTTCCGCTGCGTTAAATGTCCGTCTAATTGAATTCACTAATCGTTGAGTTGTTTGGTGCATGTTATAATCACCTTTAGAAGGCAGTTCTATATAGACCTTCTTTTTCCTCACCGTGGCCACCTGTTCTGAAGGTGGTTTTGGTCTACTATGCCTATCTATGAACCTTTTCGGATACCCATTAGATTGTAGTACAGACGTGATCAAGCCTTATTCCTTTGCAAGACTATCTTGTGTACAGATTCGTCTTGCTCATGTGAATAATGTATTTACCAATGAGCGTTTGTGATGGAACGGTATGAAGCTACTAAAGTTCAGGTATTGACCGGACCATGTAGATTTCCTATAGATAGCTCTTTTAATTGAACTATCTTCCCGGCGACTTATGAGTATGTCCAGAAACGGTAAACAATTATCAACTTCACACGTTACCTTCAGGTTTGGATGATAACTATTTAAACGACGCACTAGGTTATCTATTGCCTGTTTGGAACGACTGAATACTAGTGTATCATCAACAAAGCCTTTGTAGTATGACAGATTTGCTGTCTGCCGCTAACTCTTGCTCAATCTTTAACATGAAAAAGTCTGCCAAGATGGGCCCTAGTGGACTTCCCATGGCTACCCCATCTATTTGGCGGTAGGACCGATCAAGGAAACGGAAACTGACGTTTTCAGTGCACAGTAATAAACTTTCCTTCAGAATATCAGTAGGTAGAGGTAGAGTAGTGTGGCTCGTTTCAATGAGCTCACAAATATAATCAATTGTCTCGTGTAGTGGGACATTCGTAAACAGTGACTGAACGTCTATGGAGCACATCAACTTATTAGCAAGACTGATGTTGTCCAAGTCACTGATCAACTCCAAGGAATCTTTAATAGAATAGGCCTGAAACTTTTGTTTTAATGGTGCTAGGATGGTGACTAACCAGCAATTACCAACAAGTACCAACAATTACTATTAGCTCCTAATGGATCACCTTCGGCCCCCTAACGACAAAAAAGGTCGTAGTGTATACGCGCTTAAGTTCTTGGCATAAAAGTTGAAGTTGTGGATTTCTGTCAGGCTATCCCTATCTAATAAATCTAAAGAACCGGACCCAGCTGAATGTTGGTTCGAGACTCTACAACGAAAGACGTCAACAGTATCATTTTAAATTCTAATCCTCGTACTCGTAGCCGCTGCAAACTAACCTCGAGCTGGACTGGATTTGTTCTAACATAAGGTATCTCCCGACCAGTTACAGTGCCCTTCGTTTGTTGATTAATCTGCAGTTCTGTTGCTATCAGCGCGTTATTGACGGTAATACGTTGCCATATTAGGATCGCTGTTGATCTCACAGTTGTGGACTCTGTTGGTAGACATTCGTAGTTTCCTGTAGAACCGCTGTTAGAAAAGAGTACAAATTACATTAGCTCTTCTACGAAGAATTCTCACAGTCTTGTATCCTTTTACGTCTGTGACTTATAGTAAGTGTATTACCTTGTCGTCCGCATCTTAAGAAGACGTTCAGAGGAAGGTCCCTGGAAATATCATGCTGCTCAAGTAGATCCTCTTCCCAAGGAGGCTAACAAAGTCCGGTCAGTTCTCAACACATTACAGCTGCCTTAACGGAAATGTGATTTTCATATTGATGTACAACACATTCATGGTCGTCTACTAACGCGCGCCGCCTTTAAGATAAATGAACGTCTGATGGGTCATTTTCTGTAACTGGAGTGTTGAATGGACCAGCCACCATGTGGGTAGAACTTTTTCATAGTTAACATAAATTCACAGCTTGCAATGTTGTTAGCGAAGTGTCCATGAGTACCTCGAAAGCACGTGATGCGTTCGCTAATCTTTGTTATTGGTGACACCACAAGGACGTGTGATTGTGGTTTTAAAGGAGGGTTTACAACGCGCATGCTCGCTCAGTTTGGCTCTCTGGATCAGCGACCTGGCCCATTTGTGCAAAAGGTGCATACAGACTCCCTTGGTGTTCAATCGTCGTTATCTGTCTGCCAGTCTTTACCAAATGGCTCACTACGTATGCAACGCGCCAGTTCGTAGGCGCGCATTTTGGACATGCACAGATTCGCCGTTATCAACCGATGTAATGAGAATGCTGTTTTATTTGGTTGGATCGCGTTCTCCGTGTGCAGATGGAGCGTTTACCAAACCGTGTATTGTGACTACTGGCTGTTGAAAGGAACGTCCTGACGTCCAGATGATGACGTTGTCACGGGTTCTGAAAGCCTTGATCGCTCAGCTGAGCAGGGTTGATGAGTGCCGTCTGCGCGGTTTGGGTGTTCGTGACTGTTGTAAATCCTCGTAAAACGTACGCTGGTTTGTCTACGGTATAGTAATGCGCTTGATAACAGTCGAGTTCTCCTTTTCGTAACGAACAAAACGAAAAACCGTGGTCCGGAGAATAACGCGACAGTCCTCGTTAATTGCTCTCAAGACAAACCAAAAGACGGATGCAGAAAGCAAATTTGTTCCGCTCCCAAAACGTGTGCGTCAAGAAGGACATTACAGTGTCTTTATATGGATCATAGCGACTTACAAGTGTTCTTCATTCAGAAGATCGCAGAACAATCATCAAGGATAGTTGTTTGGG
The DNA here is from genome assembly GCA_014338405.1 of Paragonimus skrjabini miyazakii. NCBI lineage: Eukaryota > Metazoa > Platyhelminthes > Trematoda > Plagiorchiida > Troglotrematidae > Paragonimus > Paragonimus skrjabini miyazakii. Next base: position 77,518 of record JTDE01001824.1, on the reverse strand, counting down.
TCACTAAGCCACCAATACAGGTCGAACAGGTAAAAAAATAGCGAAGGTTACCTCTCGGTTGTTCAGGACATATCCGATCATTCTTATTCGGCAAAACCGTTTTCTTGATGAAGGAGGCGGTTTTAGACAGAACAGTTGGATTCCCTAACTCCTCCCCCCCCCTGAAGATTATTCGGTTCAATCATAGAATTGCTTTCAAGGATCGACTTGGACGGGTTTGACCAGTTCACTGCATCTTTTAGTCCGCTGTCTGCACCTCAAGGGTTACTTGTACTCATCGTCCTGGAACTGTAACGTCACTTCTGTCGAATGTTCGGTTGCGGTAAGTCATTCCTCATTTTTCAAGTCGAATGCGTCCACTAGTATATCGAGTTGTACGTTTGGTCCTACCTGGCCGCACAGTGCATCTCCACGATTTCGGCGAATCTAGTTGGCATGCCGCACACATGTGGCTCTGACGACTTTCATATCATAGAGGGCTGATCCTCCTCGTTGAACGATTATTCTTCTCTTCCAGTTCAGCGGTCCATGAAACATGCGTATAAAGACCGGCTCGCCAGTCGTGAATTACCGTGCACGAGCTCCGTAACGATCGTGCTTATGGCTTTATGTATGCTGTAAGGTAGGCATCGTGTGACACACAAACTCAGTTTTGACCGTCCCGAGCGGTACAGATGGTTTTTGAATAAACACAGTGAACCCCCAGTATAGCTTAGTGAAAACCATGTGATATAAACCTACGGACTCTTAGCTTGACTCCATTGGTCATTAAGTTTGCATATGACAGAATGTTACCCATGTGCGTGTCACTGTTCATCACGAACATTTATTGCACACAAATAGTTTCACTCGAATTTCACTTCATTTACTTGCATTCACTTTACGTTTGTAGATCCTTCAACACTATTTATTCCGCCACTAGAAAAGAAAAAAAACATACGTAGCTATCTTCTTGTGCAAACCTTTGAATTCATGAAATGTTATATAAAGTAAACTGGGAGGCGTTTTAAACCGATTTACGCATCACACCACTTATGATTAGTTTTGACATTTTTACCACACATTTTTGCTACTCTAGCCAACAGTTCATCAATTATACTGCTGTCAGTCGACGTACATTTCTCTTTATTCTCCTCACTTACATCGATACAACAATATTCAACGCAGTTGCTTAGCTGTCTTATAGCTGTGAGACGAAAATCAGACCCTTATTTAGAGATAAACAGCGAAGAAGAACTGAGAAGTGATTCACGAAACTTTACTGTATAACTTTAAGCAGTCAACTACGGTAAGCCCACACCTCATGTATTCCGATTGCTACGGAGTGATTATTTTGTTGAGGCATTCACTGCTTTGCCTCAGTAATTACATTTATTTCACACGACTCAGCTGAACTGTAACAATATGCACGCTTCATTGAAGCAAAGGGAAGACATTTATTATGATATGTTAACATCATCATCATCAGTCACAAACGTAAAACATGCCAGTTATATACACCATATAAATAAGGATAAACAGGGACTAGACACTTCTACAAGTACACCGAGAATTATGTAATCACGACCATGGCAACGCGATAGGTTGCTTCTTCCACTTTCGTGCACATAACGTCAGCTGGTAAGTACGGATAAGCATCGCTTCGCAAATAGCCAGGGACTTTGGGTTTCGTTCGCTCAACAGTATCTTGAGTAAGTTTAGTGTACCAACTTGGTGACCTGTTGTCATAAGGTGTTTAGCAGTCGGGTGATGTTGGAATCCTAGCAGTCAGTTCACCAAGTTGAGGCTGGTGCGTTGTCAGTTGTTTCAATCGTTCCAGGATGTGTTCGGCGACTAGCTGTGGTAGTTGTCGTTCTGTTCCGCCTATGTAAACGTCATTGCTACTGAACTAGTACACAACGTGGTAGATAGAAGATTTCGACAAGCTGCTTTTGCGATTGTGGAGAACTGATCCTTTGGTGGTTTGAAATAAGTGCCACTACGCGGCCGCATACGTTCAAAGCAGAGCAGACTAGTTTGTGCCTTTTGTCGTTGGCTAGGTGGTCATCTTTGAATAGCAAGGATAGGAAAACATCCTTATTTGGAACCGTAAATACGAGTTCATCGTATTATTTGCCTCCATGAATCTCTCGCGGTATCCGTTTGCATCAGCCTCTCCTGTTCTGTCTGCACCTTGTCATGGGTACCGATACACTTGGCTTTGTGAAACCGTTTTAACCAAACCTCGTTTGTATGCAATAGGAACAAAGCTGGAAAACTGAAGATATTAGTCACCTCGTGTTGCTCTGCGGTGAACTGGACCCTATAACGAATGTTTTAATGTTCTTTTGAACTGGTTAAGTGAAAGTCAGTGTTGCAAACACTCACGCTACTGAATCCGAGTGGATGCCATCTCCTTCAATTATCTTAGACTAAATTTCGTGATGTAATGTTAGTTGCTTTCATTTTCGTTTGCCAATTTGTTGGCTGACTGCTACATGATTCACGCCAGTTGTCGAGATCTCGACAAAGTTGTGCATAGCATACTAAAGGGTGAATTGACATTCTTGCTACATTGCCTCTGTTTTTTTAATCTTTCGGTTTTAGTGGGTGAATTGTTAAAATCTTATCCCCTAGTTTTTTTTCCATAACACTTGCTAATATCGTTGGATTCGCGCAAGTGAATGCAGAATTCAGTTATCTACGGTTTCAGTACATTTACCATTCGACCTTTGAGAGTCTTGCTTCTCTATCCAAAGACAAACTGCTCTGATTGTAGCTTCATGACTGCACTCCTTTAGTTTAAGTGTGTTACGTACAGATCAACCATTATGGTTTCGGTTACTCACCGTACTCATGAACGAAATACGTGCAACACAGAGACACCTGGAGACATTTTTCCAACGGAAGGGTCCGGTGACAAACCTGAAGACCTACATGAATCGGTCAGTCCCATTTGTTCTGAAGAGTATCGAGTGTTTGTGCAGCGGTTGTTTTACATGTAAGCGTACGTGTATCTGGTGTTTAATGGCAACGCGTTCGTGGAAACCAAGTTGTGTTTACCAGATGTTCTTATTGACTAAGCCAACAGTTGTTCATGTTGACACTAGATGTGTAAAGCAATCCTGGTGTAGCTACCAGATGTGACGAGCAAACCGACTGCTCTGGCTTCATTTACTCATTCTGCTCCCTAACTAACTATGTGCAACGTGGAGGCAGTGTTCTTCCAAAGTAGTGATTACTGGGACACTCATCTAGGTATAGGATATATGATCATGCAAGAGCCTAGTTGATTGTTCGTTCGCCTTACTTAACCTAAATACTAGAATGGCATAAACCACGGGACAGCATGCTTCATTATAAACGAGGTACCTTTTTGATTTCATATTAGACGGATACTAGCTCTAGAACTACTGATTCCAATTTCACTTTTCGCACTCACATTGTTTAGTAATGCAGCATTCATCGTCCACAACGCTATTGTGTCTCTATTAGACGGTTAGACATTATTAATGTTGTTGATCTTGCTGTCTGTTCTGTTTGGAACTCTGTTTGTGTGACCTGATTCACCCGAGCTCATTTACAAGTCGGTCACTTTTGTGTTGTTCAGTTCCGTGATATACCTCAGTTCATTCGATTGAACTGTAGTTGGTTCCGTTTTTGTAACCTTTTCGGATTTTACATCATTAACGTTTTCTATCGTGTGCCATGTGAGTTATGTACAGCCAGTTGGTTTTCATCTGAGACAGGTGTACTCGAAGTAACGGACGGTTATTTCGATAATTGTATCACTAGTATTCGATGTAGTTACCACGGAGCTAACCTCTCACGATGTAATTTCTATCGGTCGGTGATTGCAGCTGATCGTTTGACTTAATGTTCGCTTAACCCTATCTACCAATCATATAATCGTGTTCTTCCCATTTTCTCTCCTGATAGATACAACCAATCCGAATATGCAATCAGATACCTCAGTGCCCTACATATGTGTGAGCGAAGAGACGTTTGAAGCGGATCGGAAACGTGGCGAGTTTGTCGAATGGGGAGTGTTCAATCGAGCCCGCTACGGAACTAGCCGGTCTACGCTGCGCAAGCTTGTAGAAGAGGGTAAAGTATGCTGCATCACTTTGCGTCCGGATGTAAGTTCAACGTGTTCTGCGTGATTTGCTTGAGTAGAACTTGAAGTCTTCAGATACCAAAGGGTTATTACAGTTTCATTAGGTTTCTTGTAGTTGGTGATCTCTGATGGGAACGTATGAAGCGTGTTGACTAGTACCGCCATTCTAATGGACGACCTAACTTCGTTTGTAACATTCACTGTGAAAGATTCCTCGAAGCTCACTCACACAAAAGTGACTCTGAAGATCATGTAGGTAGTTGCAATGGACAACTGTAAATTGGGATGTAAATATGTAGTGAGGTTTCCGCAATCTAGCATGCTGAACGATTCCTCCCAACTCATTGCACTCCCGGGAGGTGAATGAAGACCGTGACTATTGCACTGAGCAAAGTGGTTAGATGTCGCCTGCCTGACTGGGGCCCTGCTGACCACTCAAATCGCTAGTTAGACAGACCTTCCGAGATGGCGGTGTGCCGTACTCAATGGTGTACCTGCATCCATACCATTTTTAGCCCTTTCGCTTTGTCTTCCCTAGTATTATTATTATTACCCTATGACTTTTTCAGCCATTTTTCTTCTTGATCATTCCACATCACTGTTGTGATGAGCGGTGACCCAGGCCATAATACCTTATGGTCAGGTTCATGGCTGTTAAAATGATGTTGCATGTAATTGGGCAGAGGGGACGAAGTGATGCTCAAGCATACGTGTTACATGAGAACCGTCATTTGATTACCTTTATAAACTTTGTCTAAGATTTATGTCAGGACGCTTAAGTGTGGCACAGTGTTTCTTCGACGCAGTTATCGTATTCAGTTTTGTCTCCACGTTGAACAGCCAACATTTTATACCATATGGAACATAAGTCTCACCTATACTTTTGAAAGGATTTGCTTGTGACCACTCTGGTTCTTGCGCAGATTGGACGACATCTGTCACCGAATGCTTTACGTTCTCGACTTTTGTACCGCGAAACTTAGTCAGTTTAGTTTTTGCGAATCCTGTCTTCAGTCACAGCAAGTTGTTCGGTGTCCTGCTCCAGTTCTTCACTGATAACAATTGGCCAGCGTATATTATTCAGTAGGACTTATGTAGGTCCATAACTTCTGTGCGTACCGTCTGCAGTTGTGTTTCCGTTTGAGACCATCAGAAATTGACCTCAATATGTTTCGTCACAGTTACTTAAAATGTTTCCCGCGATACCGGCCACCCTCGATGCACTCTCTCTCGCTTCATCGGGACAATGTTTTTAATTTCATCCATCGTCTAGTAAGCTAGATGTGCCAGTAAAATATTGAATTATCGGTTTCCACCGCTGAACCTGAGCGTTGCCAACAATTTCAAGTCATTGCGACGGCACAACTTTTGAGAGCCTCTGACGGATTGCTGGTACACAATTGTGGGCGTCCAATGTTTATGGATCGATGTTCTGCCTACTTCATGACTACCAACCGTTAACTAACAGTGTAATGCATTTCTTGTCCTTCTTCACATTCTCAGTCGTTGCGGTTGATGCGAGCGAGCGGATTACTGCCTTACGTCATTTTTATTTCTCCGCCGGAGCGTGTCGATGAATTCCGTCGAGTGCAAAAGCAACTGGGCTTGAAGGCTGCGTGTTCTGTAAGTCTTTGCTGTTCTGATATTGCGCATTCAGTCTTCGTTCTCTCGTTTCGGTCACAAAACCGATCTACCTTTCCCTTATGTTGGTTACCTTTAACCATCCATAGGATTTGGAACTGAAGTCTTGCATCGATATCAGTCGTAAAATGGAGCTTCGTTACGGCCACTGGTTCGATATTGTTATTGTCCCTGAAACACTCGAAGAAACGGTGGAGGAACTAAGTTCAATCGCCACACAATTGGAACGGGAGCCGTCTTGGGTACCTCGCTATTGGCTGTGATCAACATTTGTTATTTCTCTCCAGACTCATTTTAATTTTGTATTTTATATCTGCACTTGACACCACAGGCATATCAGTACACTGTTTTCTTTCACCTTTTACGCACATCCTTCTCTTGACTCTTTTTATCAATGAAAATGCTATTTTGAACCTTTGTCTGAACAGTTCCACGCTCGATCCAGTTTTACTACATTCCAGGCGTTGACTAACGTGATTTTCTTTCATCCTGTTCTATTATTTTCCGTATTCTGTTGGTTTAATCACACTATATATTTTGGTGATTTGTCTCACTGATTTTGTCCCGGATGCGTTTGTATAAGGCTTGCAGTCTGCGCATTTTGTATCACTCATGCAGATTTTCACCGTTCAAATTGGTTTTGTTATTTAAGTTTATATCGCGTCTCATTCGCTTCCTTTGAATGTGGTTGGAAAAGAAAAAAACAGCAAGTGATCTACCACTTGACGTACGGGTTTGAACAAATTAGTTCCCATGTCGGTTCAACATTTATTGAGTGTCACTGACTAGAAACGTTGAATAGTAAGATCACAAACCAAAATCATCGTTCAGATCGTGCTTGTCTGTTGTAAACTTCTCTAAATACCGTCAGGCACACTTTGGGACAAATGTAAGGGAAGTTACCAAGTGTGTACAGTCTAAAATTGGCGTAAAGATTTCATGTTCTACTTGTGTCACATGTGATCTATGTCTTTCTATCTCTAGTAATGCATTCTTCACCATAACCTTTAGCACAAGTTGAGATAAACCATATCTTTTTCATATTATTGTGGAATAATTCTTCCTGCTGTTTTTTTTACGTTTGTAGCAGTATAACAAGTTTACCGGGTCGGTTCCTGCTGTTACTCTAAACTTTAATTTTCTACTTATGTGAAGTAGATTAGGGCCGGTAGGAAAATGTAAACGAGAACTATGGGAAACTCATCTAGTGACGATAACCCTTTCCTAGAGCCTTCAGGTGGAACGTGGAGCTTTAAAAGAAAATTCCCTGTGACTCTTCAAAAATAAGTGAACTTAATGCTGCGAAGCAGTAAATGATATAAAAAAGCTCTTTTACGAATGACACTGCACTTTCACTTATAGCTCGGTTGCTTGTTTACAAAGTGTAAATATCTTGATGTTGAATGTTTAGGTATAAGCATAGCCGTTTAACGGTTGGGTCCCTTCCATTTCTTCTTTTTCTCCTCACGACAGCTTGCTTTTCTGTGCACAGTTGGGTGTCGGAAGAAACCGCTGATGTATTGCCGTCTTTGATGATGATGCTAAATTTACGTTGGAAACCTAATCGTCTATCGTAATCAAGGCCGACGAACATGATTTTCGTTGAATATATCCACTAACCACGTCAGAATGGAGTTTTCGAACTGTTCATGCGGTTTTGGAATCTCCTGCATGGTCATGCTGTGTTTCGAGGAAAGTTGCGAAAATGGGCATCTTTTTCACAAAAGACTGCAGGATTTTGAATCTTCAGCGTGCCAGTCGTCCGCGTGGATTCTTTAGCCAGATCAGGGGTTTGTGGTCGGTCTCGACATGATAGGTGATCACTGTCAGATAGGTCCTACAGCGCCCAGACGATAGCTAGGCGTTCTTTCTCCGTGGTGGAATACTTTCTGCTTCCGTCAGTACTCGGCTGGCATACTCAATTGTTCCCGAGGGTTGTGAAAGAACTGCCCCGATTCCGATATCACTTGCATCAACTGACACCGTGGATAGCTCATGGTTTGAGGACCGTCCGGCACCATCGACTGCTAGCAGCCTCCTGTTTGAGTTCGTTGATCTCCACCTCCAAACCCTCAGTCCATACAAATTTCCTTTCCTTCCCCAGCAGTTTGAATAGTGGAATGCTTTCTTCGAAAACCCCGGCGTGATTTTCGAATCGTAATCGACCATTTCGAGGAAACACCTCAGTTGCCGTTTCGATGTTGGGAAGTTCTTGATGGCTGTCAACTTCTCTGGTAGTGGTTGAATTTTTCCATTACCAACCGTATGTCCCAAGCAAACGATTGAACTACGTCCTATTTGGCACTTCTTACTACTCAGTTTTAGGCCGGCTGCGTCGATTCGTGGCAACACTGCTCGCATCCTGTTTAAGTGTTCCGACACTGTCTTGGAGAATACAACGATGTCATCTCTGTATACAGTTACTCCCTCCTGATCCTCTAGAATGCAAAGCAAGACATTTTTGAAGATCGCTGGGGGCATTGCTCTGACCAAACGGCATTCTAAGGAATTCGTACTGCTGTCCGTTCACACAAAAGGCAGTCTTCGCTCTGTCCTTCCGTGTCATTGGTAGTTGTCAGTGACCGGGACGCAAATCTATGAGGGATAGTACGCTAACTTCGTGCAGGTTCGCAAAGATCTCTTCCATCTGAAGCATCGTGAACGCATCTGATCGTCACCCGGTTCAGCTCTCTGAAGTCGACACAAAATCGGTAGGCTCCGTCCATTTTCCTAGTCAACACGACAGGTGACAAAAATGGGCTGCTTGTCTTTTGAATTATTCCTTTCTCTAGCATTTCCTTTAACTGCCTTTCCACTTCTAGAGTCAACTTGAATGGTATTTTCCGGTATACTGGTTTGCATTCATCACCCGGCTGTAAGTCTATCGAGTGTTCCATCCATGTACAGAATCCGCGTTAGTAAACAAATTGGCAAACTCATTAATACACTGCTTGATGGGATCGGACATTCTGGCAGAGATTTCACCAAGACGCTGCGTATTCGGCACTGCTCCTTGGTCTCTTCGCGATGAAACTGCACGACATCACCATTAACATGCAACCCACTTCTCTCCACGTCTACGCTTGCCTTCAATCGACGTAGCAGATCGGCGCCCATTATTGTCTCTTTCATGTTGTCAATCACTAACGTTGCTTGGTGCAGTCTGATACCACCTATCTTGATCTCAACGTTGCAAGTCTCCAGTGCGTTTAGCGCCGTCCCTCCGACCGTATCTACATGCCAGTTACTATGATAACCCGTTACCACCGGAAACCAAGGATGAAGACGTCTGTTAGAGCACTGGCGGGCAAAATGTCCCACCCCATTACAAACAAAACAGTAGTTACGGGAGGTTGTTCATGTGCTCGTCTAACTTGTCCTCCTCTTGGTTCCACATTCGTCTTCAAACCGTCCACTGCCCTCGTCAGCTGCTCGACTTTCTGTTCGAGCTCTCTGACTTCCAGCCGTCCGACTTGTGTTTGTACGGATTGGCGCTGTGCAATTCCGACAAACCGTTCGATTTCCGTAAACCCACAAAAATCGGCCATCCGAACGCTATCTTGCAACTCCGGCGGAAACTCTGGATAAACCGCTCCCCCATTATCGTATCCTTCGTTTTTCTCACCTGCCTCCGGTAAGCCCAACGTGAACTGTCATAATCAGTGTTGATAGTAAGCCAATGTCGCAGAACCCGGCTCCATAAAACCGATCCACTGCTCGTTGTCGGTCTTCTTCCTTTGTAAACTTTTCAGTCAGTGCGACCCATTTGAGCGATGACTCATCTGGTCACCCACGCTGTGGGCTTTTGGCCGCCCCACCCACCCACGCCGCGTTGAGGTATTCCGCCGAGTGTTGGAATACCCGCATCTCCGGCCTGATAATCCACCCCACTAGTGCTAGTTTAAACGAGTGACAGTGGCGTTCTTTCAAATGAACAGAAGGCGCTGTTTGCTGTTACTTGATAATCTGACCTCTAAGGTATGCAACAGTGGCTTTGTTTGCCGCCCCTCCTGAATGTCGTTGTTCTGTATTAGTGTCGGATTGCGTATATCCCAGACGATAAGCGAGAAACCGTACGAGATTAAACTACGACATATTTTTGGTACAACGCATTTATCAAGGGTAATAAGGTGAGGAGCGCTGGACGTGGGCTCACTTTTTTCTGTTGAGTTGTTTTGAGTCGTAACCCGTTTGAACAAATGGTTTAACGCGGATATATAAAATTTGTGAGTTGAAAGGGCACAGGCGATATTTATGATATCAACGATTGGAGACAGCATCCCTGCATCTGCTTAATATGGCATTTTTTTATCGTATAAGTGGTTCGGCATGCGAAAGCTGGTGTCAAATTGCCGCAGATCGTTCGAGTGAAAAAGTTCCTAAAACTACCGTAGCACCTTACGGCGGTCACAACGCTGGTGTTGTACCCAAAGTTTCACACCTGGGATTTTCCTAAAATATCCCGAATCGACTACCGCGTAGCTGGGATTCATCCCTACCCAGTCACAGAGATATTTGTAGTGACAACGAGTTGCACTGAAACTCGAAATGCTACAGTTGGATAATGAACCAGGAAGATTGCGTTGAATCAACCGACGAAAACATCGATGTACTTTTTTACCTCCGATGCTGAACGGCTCCTGATGGTACTGCGTACGTATTCGAGAAGATAACACAATTGTTCCTGGATGGTGTTTGGACTGCTCTAGATAACGGCGAAGTCCTTCCTAACCCCTTTCTATCCCTAGGTAGCCCATTGTGCAAGTTAAAATCGACCAGCACTTTATTGAGCTTATATGTTTACTCTCGTCCATTTTCATCGACCTTATCATTGTGACTTACTTTCTGCAACAGCCTCAGTCTTCCTCCTCACTCATCTCTTTTCCTTGTTTCATTATACTCTAGGAACCCAGTCAAGGCTCAAAAGGAATCGAAGTTTGCGTTTCGTTTATGTGTTAATCAACAATAACTTTGTTCCAACGATCAGTATTAGTTTTGTCATTTCATGGTGGTTGAAATCGGTCGTGTTATCCAGCATTCACATAGTGAACATTACACAGCTGGAAATTTGCGCATCACAGCCGAATCACGCCGACAAACTTGGTAGAGTCTCGCATATCTTACTATATGTTATCAAACCGTTGTGTCTCGCTCATTCGTGGAAGAAGGAAATGAAACTGAGGTATTCGTTTCACTCTGGTTGCGTCTGGTTCTCGTCTACTCATCAAAGAATAGCAGTAGTCCAGTCCGCCATGGTTTTGGTTGAAAAGCATCATCAACTATTTCCCGAAGTCAGCAGACGAGAAGTTTAGACCCCATGAAAATAACCGCCTACAGTGTAATCTGACGGTTGACATTGTGCAAATATGTCTCTTTCCCCCCGAAACGAAAAATGGGTCCGGCATGTTAACACAACCGGAGCAGTGTTACATCTACTCATGTCGAAGGGCAGTTTATAAATATCTTGATTATCCTCGATATAAATACGCCAATGTTAGGCTCAGAAGTGCGAAATTGGACCTAGCCTACTTCTCTGCATTCAGACTTGCGATGTCGATTTATATTGCAAACGTACAACTGAGTTGCAAATGAGAGTGGACCGGTGTTGTCATTTGTGAATATTCCCTATACCAAAGTCGACTGAAACAAAAGACAATGATATTGCTCATTTTGACACGTGAGTTTTGTGTCTTATACGTGTGTATGGCTAGTGACAATACTTGCAGTTGATCTCTTGTTTATCTATTTCAGAACGTATTCGTAATCGTTGTCATTTAAAACTGGTATCCCCGAGATCAACTTAGAGTGCGCGAGCTAGGCTACGTAAACCGTTCTCATAAACATTTTGGTGGCTTTCGTCGAGTACGTTTTACGTTCTGTGCTTGGTAGACGTGTATGATTTCAAATGGACGTAGAACTTTTGCGAATTATCGCAATGACGATGAGAAACAAGGACTTGATCAAACCTTTTAGCATCAGTTTGCTTTGTCCTGAGATTCAAAAATTTAAACAGTTCCTATGAGGAAATATGAATGCAGACCATGTAAGTAACAATACATCACTTATGCCTAACCGACATTCTACAGTAAGGGGAGTCCCCATTTTCAGCGTAACATTGAAAATGGTTTTAAAATCATAAATCCCAAATCTAGTTTTCAACATAGAGGTACTTCGATAAGGATCAGTAAGGTAGTATTCGTAACCTCAGACACGACGAGATCTGCCCTGTTTGAAATAATGTAACGGTTTCAAACCCTGAATTAATATCTACTACCAACTGTGTATAGCAAGCCTTAAGTGATAAGTTTCCTGTGTGGTCAGTTGAGTAGGCGTCATTTTGCAACACAATCCGTTCAGCGGACCATGCTAACTTTCAAGGGTGGGTGTTTATCTGCAGTAGTTCGCTGTGAGTGTTTGTTGACGTCATGTTGGATTGCTGATTTGTGTTAGGCTTCTCCGATCACAGCTGATCTTTTAAGCTCTGTGATTGTTTAGGTTTGCGTTGTAGCTGCTCCCGCATATTTGTTTATACCTTACAATTTCGTCTCTTCCTCTCGTTCTACTTCCCAACCCATACTTTTAGACTATTGTTTTTCGTTGTTTGTGATTACGGCCCTTTTATTGTTTAGTTACTTCTTCTGTATTGTGCAATTAACTTTTATTCCTCCGTTTGCTGTTTATAGTTAAAGCCTTTATCGGTTCTTTCATAGGTTAGAACTTTCCATTCATTATTAGTTTGTATAATCAGTGACGTTTTCCTTATTGGCTGTGAAAGGGGCTTAAGTTCTTAACGATTCAGTAATAGTCTTGTTAACTTCCAGAGCCATCTTTCGTTTCCTATTAGTCCACCAAACCGTTTTATTGGTCACTAAACAGCTGACGTTTTGTATAACTCTCCCTTACATTGTTTCTTATTGAAGTATGTCCTAAATTGTCATCAGTACTTGTTCACTCCAGTTGGTGACCCCGCTTTCGGGGCGATTCTTGTTTTAATTTGAGCCGCGTTGCTTACACTGTTTAGTGTTCTTTAACAGTGCGCATTATTCAACCTTCTGATTCTGTTCAATTGGAGTTTCCCCAGTGTATCACAACTGTGATTTGTTACATTTGTCTTATTTATTATTGTTGTATTTAACAATGTATTAAACCATTGTCTTCAATCATCAGCACTCTTTAATACCTGGATGGGTCGATTTACCAACGTCATCCAATTTGTTTGACGTTAACCATTCGTTCCATCGATAACGATCCGCCGCTAGCGTTTGACAATGAGACTTACTCCCATCGACTCGGAAGTAGTATGCAAACCTCTTGGATGTTCAAAGATGCACAAAACTCTTGAGCAGATGAACATATGGGTAACTAGAGCCCATGAAAACTAGTCAGCTATTGTGACACTGTGCTTACCGGTTTCGCCAAGGAGTGACATCCAAATCCCCCACGTGTGTTTGCGTCTCAAGCATGTTCTTCTTTTCGTTTGACCGTTTCTTTTTGTCCTTGGTTTTTCTCAAAGCCAACCAGCTTTCTAGCTGTCACAAAATCGTCAGCACAAGCTCATACAAATCCACACTTCAGTGGTAGCTCATGAATCAATTTAATACAATTTTGAGCGTACGCAAGTACTCGACGTCTGTAAGGATTATTAGGAAAATGGACAGATTTATATAGGAGGTCTTGCTGACGAATTGAGAGTTGATTCTATAGCTTCACACGTACTCGCGGATGTTGATAGAATGGCCATCCATCAAGGCACCTATCTGCACATGAATGGGTACATTCTCGAATGGCTGTGTACATCAGGAATTGACATCACTCAATACGTTATCTCAAAGCACCTAGGCGAGACGGGTTATCGAGTCGTTCATGCCGGTACGCTTCGTTTCACCAATCGCTCGCACAAAGTACGATCTGATGTTTGCTGAGACTTGTCATTCACCAAAATAGCCGACTCAGTTCATACGGAGACCATTTTCATTATTTTCCCCTCACCCTAAAACGTTGATTGTGCTTTACTATCTTTTTCCTTTAACTTTCCAGCAGTATTTTTCGAAACTTTTATAAAAAGTTTATTGCAAACACTTCATCCCTCGTGACTCATCGCGTCTAGTTGTCTTGACAGCATTTCCCGAATCCTTCGTAACACCATGTTCTGCCCTATCCAACTCTCAATTTAGATCACATGTTTATTTCATTCGCCGTATGTTATCTGAGAATCCGTTTTCCAGTTGGAACCATCCTGATCACTCTCACTGAGCCTACATGCTTCCGCTTTACTTCGCATTTCTCTGTAATTGTAACGAACTGGATGAAAACGAACTAGTCACGCGCAAAAATATTTTAACTACTGTTGTGTTACAAGTAGGCTCGTTCATGATGAAACATTCTACTTAAGTAAGTTACCTCTTTGGTGCGCATGCTAAATCTAACCACAAAGTTATTGTAATATTCCACTTATTTTCCAAATATACATTTCCTTAAATTTCAAGGTTTATACACCATATGTTCCAGGACTTGGTCTTTCGAAAAGTAGAGAAGCCTCTACAAGTTTATAGCGATCACTCTGAGCATCGTAATTAATGAAAGGGTACAATGAAGTGGTACAATGTGCGTGTACCACTGGACTTCAGCATTCCACCTCTTCAATTGGTTACATCATACTAAGATTCAATCTTTTCCATGTCTTCTTCAAGGTGAGCGTATTATTCGACCGTAGAGCTGCACCTTCTGGCATCTCGCTTACCGAATAATCTAATCGACCCTCATTATTTTTTGGTGAGATTTAGTGCAAGATTTACTTCCAGTAGAAGTACCCTCTTTCTAATAATACGCGGGACTGCCTTACCGAAGACCGTAGTCCATTGGTCGCTCGAAAAAATGAGGGAGTTCATAAACTATTCTATTACTAAGACGTTGTCTATTTTCGAATCCGGCCGTGAAATCTGAGACTTACACCAGTTCTATCAGTAAGCGTCTATCGTTGCTACATCTACCGAAACATACTTTCCCTCTCCAATATACTCACCAGTAGTGTAAATTACCCTCATGTTCATTCATTTTTCTCTTCACAACTGAAGAAAACACGTGATTGTACGCTCTAGTAATCAATTTTATACCTGTCGTTGATTGAGAGAAGTGGCTTCATTCGTCTGTTGCGAACCAAGAACGCGGATGGCACAGGGGTTATGTATTCAGGAAAGCAACACATAGGTTAAGTGCTTAAACAAGACAACAAACAAACATACGGTACTCTGTTCAGACCATCTCGATTGTTAGAGATGTCAATAGTTGGTTCCTTTAAGTAACAAGGACCATTTTGTGCGATGCTTCACTTCGATGTTTCTTCCTGTATTTTTACTGCGGCTACTTCGATGTCAAAATGCACGCTCTGGTCCCACTACTGGACAGCACTCGTGTGAGTGGCATATTACGATGGTTCATCGTCACTGCATTTCTTTCATACTTCATGTATTTTCTTCCAGCGTCTTGTAACCACCTTGTAATCACTTGCCAATTTTGAATCTAAAGCACTTATTCTGGTGCTGGAACAGTATAATAAGCCTCATCCATCTCTCTCCCTCATAAGCTTGATCGTCCACTTCTTTCGTTCGTTCGCACGATGTCAGTTGACACATATAACTACATTTTATGAGGATTTTAAACAACTCATCTGTTGGTCATCCTTCGTATCCTGTTTGAAAGCTAAACTCTTTCCCTATTAGACGGTTCGTTTCCTCGTTTGGCTGTGGCCACATGATCTTTATCTTCAACCATGATCACGAAATTAACTTTTGTGTGCCAAGAACCCGGATGGCAGGGGAATTGCTTTTCCAGAAAAGTGACACAGGATGTTGATTCTTTACCTGTGTCTCGGATGCAAACGCTCATTTACGCATAACAATGATTCCGGGATACCACAATTTTCAGCACCGTGTATGGGAAGCATCTTTTCTCACTGAATGTACTCTACTGTTCTTTCTTACATTTCCCCCGATTACAGCAATACCTAACTACGTACTTCCGTTTGGATATTCGCGAGTAGTATAATGTGGTCGGTCACCCTCACAACGATAGTGTAGTTTGAGTGTTTACTGCCTCAGATCGATATAACCGCATCTGCACCCTTTCAAGAACTTGTCTATCTTATTGGGAGCTCGAACTTCGGACATGAATGCGGTATTCTTATCGAAACCTAACAAACGCCTTACATATGTATAACAATGCCTTTGTCATGGGCACAAATTTCGTAACAGTTCATCCGGTTGTTATAGTATTGAAACAAAAGTTGTACGTATGTGGCTTAGTACAGTTCGGTAACTAAACCCGGTGAAGTGTAGATGATAAATGGGCTCGAATGTCTTGTTCACCTTGACATGCACAATTTTGTCGCCAATTCTATGTACACAGAGGTAACTTGTATCTCCAGATTAGATGAGACCTCAAAAAATTACAGAAAACCTCAATGCCAAACCGATCCTCGTATTCCGAAATAATTTATGGCTGGAAGCATCTGTGGTAGGATCCCACTGCGGCAGAGACAACGGGATTCCTGCGCATATATATATATATATATATATATATATATATATATATATATATATATTGCTCACACTTGGCATGGCCAAATGATGAATTCCTAATGCCCGGTTAAGTGCATTTACAAGCAAAGCTCAGATTGCTTAATTTTGTCTAAAGGGAACGTGGTAATGGCCATGCAAACTGAAATTAACTACCCTAAGTATAGTATATCCCCGTTTGGTTGAAATCAAAGGCTACAGTAAACCCTGATAACTGTGGCACATGATTTTTTTGATATGTTGTAAGCCTCACATATAGTTGATTGCAGCACTCTGAATCAGACTGACATGACTATCCCCCGCAGAAGTTTGCACAACTAAAGAGCTCATAATAGCAAAACACTGATAGCAAAAGTAAAGTAATCTGATCCCATTTAAGTTATAATTTATTTTGGCTTTCAATCAATCGATTTGCGGGAGTTTTCACTTGTAATGCACTCACCGTGTTTTATTAACTGTGTGACTTCACGCGTGTTTGTAAATTTTAGCTTAAACCGATATGTACATGTTTTTCATCGTGTAAATCAGGGAACTGACCATCCGTAATTTTGTCAGGTTACGTATGAACACTCACCAAAGCTTATACACCCAGTGTATCACCGATGTCTACGGAAAAACGAATCTGGTGGTTTTTGTACAACTTGTCTTGATTTTACACATTCAGTCGTACCCCTTAACCGACTTGCTTTAAAGCTGAATTGATTGAATTCACTAGACATTCAAGTTACGCAATTCGCTTCTTAAGGTTTCTACATGCATCAGTAGGTATCTACTTTAGTCCTTTCCCATTCCACCAAACTGTTCTAAAACTGTTAGCTTATCATGTACACAGTAAATCCGCAGCCACATTTTTCATCTTCATTGTTAATTGGATTGATCGTTGATTGGGATATAAATTCACGAGGTTAAATTCGATTGGGAGACTTGCGAATCCTGTAGCGACCTGATTGGGGAAACCTCTATTCTAAGCCATTCGAAGAATGTGCAAAACGCATAGATATTGTTGAAAGAAAAATTTGCGGTAACTTCTGTTGATTAATGGGCATCATCCAAAGAATAAACTAGTTCGTCACTAGCATTCGACAGAGAGCACAGAATAGCTTGTGGATGGGCTTGGATAGCGCTAGCCACCTTTTGTGAGATTCATGAACTCGAGTCCCTCTTTATTACAGTTTACCATTATCCCATCAGGTATGTTTTTTTAACCTTAGGAAACACACTGATACTGAAGTAACCAATTCTGAGTGAATTACGAACACTTAATCCAAGGTAAACGTTTCCGTTAGGACAGAACGCTTGAGAATTTTGTGTACGGCACTACCTCGTCCTCCTCGAGCAATACCTAACAGTATGGATTTTGTCACATAAGCATTAATTTGATATTTACTCATACACAGTTTTATGGAATTATGAGTGTGGCGCATGTTGTTGTTTTTGTTGGTAATGAGATTTAGAAATGAAACGATCATCACCGTGATGACAACAGATTTCTTAGCATATAGATGCGCTTTAAACAAATCGATCTTAAAATGCTTGATAATCATTAGACTCTCTGTATTCCCTTTCTACGAAGAAACACTGTATATGAACTGGATCTTCCCAAACGTTATATCATATGTCCACACACTGTAAACCTTGCATTAGATTTGCTTTGTGAAAAGCGAATAAAATGATTATTCCAAATCAATTCGGTTATTCATTGTGTTAGCTCGCAATTATGGATTCGGTAAACACTGAATAAATATTATAATGATAACTGTTTAAGTAGATTTATTTGGCCATACTGTGTTCGCATATTTTCCTTGGCAGTGCCATCGTGAACACGTTTCAGAAATGACTAAGAGGACAGTTTGTACAAAGCGATGTAGCGAATTCTTATGGTTTCGTTCAATTAACCAAGTTATGTGCATGAACTCTGGACCTACACGACCAACTAGTCACATGCTTCATATAATCATGAAAATATGATGCTATCTAAAGAAATCATGAATGTTCATATGAAACGAGAACAATATTGAGTTATGTGTGGGAACATTCGGTCATGATTTGATTACTTGGAATGGCCAGACAAATGATAATTGACATCCAGGAGGTTAACACTAAGCGTGTAGGCAGGTATCACGTGATTTGCATGTGAAATAAACAAGGTCAAATGAAAGTTGAAATCAGATCGGAGAATGAATGAGCTAATGTCGTACTGTTGCATTATGTATTAACAGTTTTAGCCACACGAATGCCGCCGTTAAACGGAGAACACGAGGACTGTTTTGAAGTCGTGGTTTCGGTGGTAACGGTGGAATACTGCGACAGGTTTTCACATAGTCAAGCAGTTAATTCAACATCCATTTTATGTTTCTTGATGTAGCCCAACTGGCTGGCAACAAAGCCTCGCACAGCGATGCAACACAAATGCAAGGTAATTTTAAAGGCGGGGGAATCCGTATTACTGTTGTAAGAATAACTACCTGCCTCTGTCTTGTAATTGTGTCACGTCTTAAGTAAAAATCGATGTTCATCAGATGAAACATTTGTTTCCATTATCTATATGGTGATTCTAACTAGCTAATAGAACGTGCTTGTGGTATAACTCGTTATAACTTGGGTAAGCAACACAATGATTTGCTTTAAAGAACGTCACTCTCCATAAGGAACTATCTCACTTGCTTCCAAAGCTAATTTCTTCAGCAGCAGATTCAGACAAAGTCCCACAGAAGCTGATCGAGTTTGTTGATATTTGTTGATTTAACCCAGTATTCAATGTACGTTCTTCCGACGAACGCTGAGCGACCCACGTATAACCAACGACACCAATTTCAGAACCAATTCAAGTCTCTGGAAACGTGGTGCTAATGACAAACAATAGGACCAGTTGCAAGAAACAAACTTCAATGTGTTTACGTTCGCGGGATAAGGTACAATGTTTGCCCGCAATAGACCGTCAATGGTCCAAAGGCACGGCAACTGCAATCACAGGCGACCGACGGGCAAGGAAGAAATGCGGTCAGATCGGTCTGATGTATGTAAATAGCCGACCTTCGTACAGACTGATTAGTTGGTTACAGTTTCGCGGCGGCTCATAAGAAGGCCGTATTCATTAGGGTTTGGTAGAGTGCGAGTGACATAAAAACGGGTGTGCGGACAGGTGAGTGAGGTTCAATGACTGAAGGAGGCGGGGTGGAAAAATTAGTACTGTTAGACGCGAATTGTGAGAATAACAATAACAGACGTCTAGCTGGATGGAGTCACGGGGAGAGTGCGACAGGGTCAGTCGAAGGGAATTTTGATTTCCAAAAATGTATTACATTTAATATATCCTCTACTGGATTATCTATCGGTGACCTGTCCATGAGCCCTAAAGATCAAACGTTTTGTTTCACAGTTATAAGGATATCACCATTTTTTCCAGTACGTATCTAATTTACGCATATAACAAACGAGTTTCCGCATATATATATATATAACTCGTTTGTTGTATGCGTAAATTAGTACACAGCATTTGGAATATGTGCTTCTTAAGAAGTCAATTATGCGAACAGCTGTTTACGGCAATTCTCATCGGGCTTTTACAATTACATAAGTTATATATATATATATATGCTTCTATTCGGTAATAGAGTTAGGTCAACTTGGTTTGACGAATTTGAATTGCGCTCTCTAGTGTGAATACGTACACTTCACTCTAAAATGTAATAAGGCCCCCTACTTTTGTATGAGGCTTCCCATTTTCTTTTGCAACACCATGTGCAACCTGTTCAACAAGCTTCTCGTGTACAACCCGTCGACCTAATTTGATGTATAAATAAGCCCGTTTGCATGCATCCGTCTGACCAGCAAACTCAAGCGTTTCTTACTTGGATTCATATCTTGAAGTTGCAAAAGCCAAGTCATTGGATGAATGTTCTTCTGTATGTCACATACTTGCCAATTTAGCTGTACGGTTTCAGAAACCATCCTATTAACTTGCGTTCACTGTTTGGTGTACCATATGACCAATATCGTTAAATTTTATACACAATTTTACTCACAGTTTCTACTAAACAAAGCCTTGTTGCATTCATTCTTAAATTGAGGACACTTTAGTTCATCAATGAACCACCTTTAAACGGTTTTTGACTGTGTACTATTGGATTCTCACTCAAATTCCGTAACTGGAGCATTCATCTATCAGGTCAATCAGCACTCAACTTCGTTTCTCATTCATTCGTTGCGTCCTATCGCAAACTGTACCAGCAGTGCACTCATCTAATAGGTCATCAAAATTGAACGTTCCTCATCACTGAGGTTTACCAGTTTCCATTTGTTACTCCATGACACCACGGTATCCACAGTGATCTGTTGGCAAAATGGTAAAAAATCACGTGAACTTCCCTGAGTTTTTAACCCAACGATGTTTTCTTCAAGGTTCAATGAAGGATTGTCCCTGAACAACTGAGCAACATTTGCCTTCAAATGTTATCTGCAGTGAGTGTGCGATTAGAAACTCATGCTATCGAGCATGAGCTAAGCGATCTCTTCTTCGATCGCTTCGTTTGTTTGTGCTGGACAACTCAGGAATAATGGAGAGTTGTTGTACTGTGTTTTCGATAATAGATCGGTATGCTTCACATGAGCCTGATGCCATGTCACTGAGTGAAACTAAGCTCAATATTCACTGGCTTAGCTAGTGAACTTAATATTGTTAAAGTACCCATCAAATGTAGCGTTCAGTTTGTTGAAACAAACCCCGCTTTGTGAGGAAATAAATGAGACGGATTGATATAAAGCCTGCTGCTGTTTGTTATACGAAAATCTTACAATATTGAACGACATGCTAGAAGAAACCGAATGTAAAACTTTGTCTCTTTAGGTTTTAGTCAATCTGGTTCTTAGCTTTATATGTATGTACTTAACTGTATAGAATAACTGCTCATACATTTCAGTACTGCGAACATCTATGTCATTAAGGTTGGGACCGCGAACTAAGTGATTTCCGCTGGCGAATCAGCATTTAGGTCATTTAAAATTCCAGCCAAATTCAGAAGCTGCCTTAAACTCCTTAGGAAGCGATTAATCACAATTTACACAAACAACATTTCTACAGACAGAATGTTCAGTAAAGGTATTAGTTAAATTTTACAGTCAACTCTTTTGCGGAACTGTCTGCATTATTACGAGGGCATACGAAACCAGGGATAACAGTAAGACCTATGCATGGGTAAGCACATATACATATTTGGAACGGAACAAAAGTGAGTACGTTGATATACACTCAGAGAAGTTGGAATCAAACGAATGGCTGAAACAAAGCAAGCATATGGGAGCAAGTGTTGAAAAGTCGCTACCTTCCGGAACGAAATCAGAAGCATACCCTGTGACACAAAGCAGATCTCTATTGGTTATTTTACAGGCAAGTTGCATCAGTAACATAAAGAATTACAATTGGTGCTGATACCTTAGCTTCTGTATTGGTCGGCTTGTAGTTCGTTTGTTTTAACTCGTGACGCACTTAAAAAATTTCTTTCGCTCCGATGCTCATTATTACAAAATCCGGTGTTAAGGCAGCATAGTATCCTGATTGGTCATCGCGCTGACATGCCTGTCTGCTAGTGTTGTCGACACTGATTGGCCGTGGTCTTCTGTGAATCACTGGTTAATTTCGCATTGACGCGTTTGTCTAATCCAATGCCTTCACAAGAAAGACTTGCATGCTTCAAAATATCGCTCATGACAGATTCATTGAGATAATAACTATATATGCCGTTACAGATAGACAAGTATTTCTAGAGTCTAGAAAGGAATGCAAAATCTGTTTGAAAGTTCATGAAAAATGATTGAAGAACAATGTAACCAAACATGGAATACGCATATGTTCACATGACGGTAGCCAAGATCACACTGGGTTTAAAGTTACTTTAAGTGGGAAGTATAAAGCGTGTTTCTTCTCACCTCGGTAGAAAATTCGTCAGCATGGAGCGACTACATCAAATGGTGGTTTTACGTAATATCTAACTACTTATCAGAGTGGGACCGAGAAAGAGATCTGTTTTCGACATACAGTTATAGTGACAATTATTTAAAAGATTATGGTAATACTATTTTAAGAAGGCCAAATAAAAACATCTGTATGTTTGTGTCGTGTGTGTGTGTGTGTGCATGTATCGAACGATAAACAATATGTGTTTAGCATACCAACCAATTCGATGCGATCGTTCTGTAGGGCGGGGGAGAACTGTAGCTCTAACAGTTGAACATCATGTGAATAATTCAGCACCAAGAGCCCCTGGAAATGTTCACAAATGGAAAAGAAAACTGAAGAAAAAGTTGCACTCTAAAAGCCACTCACGGTGATGGATGGTGAGAAACATGCATAACCACTTAAACGTGCAAATTGGGTATGTTCCGAAATATACTCATATAACATGTAGTTGCCAGGTCGACTACATTGGCATGACATAACGACACCTGAAGTTTAGGATCTCGGAACACATTCCAGCATAGGTAAGGAAACATGTGGCGTAGATGCAAGTTGATATCGGTGTATGCACCAAACAACCGTCACACAGTTCACCGGCAACAGCGATGGTTCGGTGTCTCCTGAAGAGCCACCACCGGGTGAATCCCACGCAGGCATTCACAGTTGTTCACGCAGCTGATAAGCCCCGGTTGTTATGATATGCTGAGGCTGTTGCTCCGAGACGTTGGTGTCCACCTCTGTATGTGCAGAAAGACTCTTTTGTTAGTTTAGAACTCTTATGGTAACTATGCTGTTAACTGATTAGCGAATAGATCGGCCGTATGTTTCCCTTATATGTTTAGTTTCAGATTTGACCTCTGTTTTCCACTTCATAATCTCCTGTTCTGTAACACGCACTTGATAATCTGCGCAGAAATTCTTCAAGCCATAAATCATGCGCACTTACGTCCTTGATGGCTGCAGTAAAATTCGTTTACGAAAAGTGCTGTTTTACAGTTGACAACGTTATGAGGGATGCTTGAATGTCATACTGCTTAACAAGTTGAAACAGTACAGTTAAAACAGTACTTCCCTGTACCTGAAGAAGCAGAAGCGAAATGTCTTGCAGATGATATCTAAAGATGCCAGATCTGGGTGAACACTACAGGACAGTGTATCCACGGAGGACCGAGATCGACAGCAGGCAATCTAGTTGGTCTGTGAAGTTAATCACTGATGGAGAGTTCTCTCAAAAACTGGTAATTTCACCGTTGTGCATGCAACCGGTAGAAAGTTGGATGTGCTTTTTTTGGTAACAGTATGATGCTAGCAGTTATTCAACAATATCGAGATTGAAACAGTTAGTTCCCTTCAGAAGTTTGAACAAAACAGTCAGAACACGAAAACTGGTAGATGCAAGCATTTCGTATTGACTCATCAGTACCAAATTTACAATAACATGGATCGGTTTTTTTATAGCAGACAATTCAGAGGGTTGATAATCAATAAGCGGGTTAAGATAAGTCACTAGGTCCTTGGACCTAAAAGGGTAGGGATTACGCAATGAGTTAAAAATCATATCTAAA
>JTDE01001824.1:30410-41797 GCA_014338405.1 Paragonimus skrjabini miyazakii | reverse complement strand
GGGTAAGAACTTAACTCGGGCCATTGTGAATATCAACTGATTCTCAGAGAACTTGTCTGGTGAGTTAACACAGGGAGTACAAATGCTCGTGTAAACACATCTGATAAGGGAACACTGTTGATCCACGCTATCTACAACCCAGTCTTATTATGATTCCGCCCTCGATGTCACTCGACGTACAAATACAGACGTCGGTGGTTGTTAGGAGGCGCATCTCCTAACGAGACAGCCGAGACACATCATGCCACATCGATCGACCTGCCCAGCTTGGATGGTATGATCTTGAGTGGCAGTATGGTTCCACTCAGCCAATCAGATTGTAGGTGTGCGGTCGAACGCCTGTGCGTTATCCGGTCTGCTTTTCCCCGCATTACTGTTCGATGGCCCCCGTAACGTGATTTGCGCTGACACCCTGACTGTTTCAGTGGATTCACTCTATGTCTGTCGGCCATCTATGGTAATCGTTTTGTCCTATAAATCTAGAAGTTCTGTTGCCTAATTCTGTCTCGCTTTTCCAACAGACGATGTCGCCGCGTCTATTCTCTTTTTCTGTTTCACTTCAAACGACTGAGCTCGTAACCAAGGCGACGATTCAATAGTGGTCAGATAGGTTTGTCTATATCAATGGTTAGGAAAGCTTAATTACCCGGACCTGGTGCAACATGACTGTTGGTATATGCAACTGGATAGTCTTGACGTATTTTTAGGAAAGGTTGAAAACTACTTTGTTCGTCACACAGGTTTTCATCATTTTGTGCATACAACTGCATTAATTCCGAGATATCTTTCTTAATTCTGTAATGAAAGATATTTTAGATAGTTTCGGTATTGTAACATTTTGTAATTTTTTCGTTCCTCAAGCTTTTAATCTACTTTTTCTTAAAATGTGCTGTTAATTTGTCGCCTTCAATGTGGAGCTATATCATAACTCCCTCGGTACACATTTAGCCCGACGTAGTTCTTTCTGACTACAGTCTGTCATCATTAGTAGTTGACCTGTACTGAATCCGTAAATTGAGTTTTTTCTTACTATTGTCGTACTAGATTCAATATGGTGTGCTTCAAACTGAATATCATAAAGTTGAACCGATCCACCACTTATTGCTGAACAGAAATCCCAGTCGGTCCGGCATTCCCAAATGTATAATCATATCGAAAAGGCAAATTTTATGTTCTGCTGCTATGACATCTACATAAACTGCGACTGACACAACAATATTCTTTGTACAGCCTGACAGGAACACTTTTGTTGTCCCGGACATGTTGTTTCATAACTTTCATTTAAAATACATGCCGCCCCATCCCAAACAAATCGGTCCTGCATGAGTTGTGTATTCATATCCTCTACCATAAGACTGTAGTATAATTGGGGCATATTTTGTTCTTGCCGACAGAACGGCTGGAGTGGACTGGCACCTGTGAAATATACTCACTGATCCTCTTAATTATGATGAGCTGATCCTTATGCTGCTTGATTGCGTTAATGTTTCTTTCATCAACTAATCCAACAGTAATCAATCTACTAACAACGCAACTGCAACCCATCATCTTTCACAATCATACTTGTCTTTTGCAGACAGATTCCCCTCCCTGGACAATAAAATCCGGAAGGAGTCTGATAGCGTTTTAACTCAGGACACTTATCCTCATCAGCGCAGAAAAAGACATATGTTACGATATGTTAACATTTCGTTTACTCTCATCAGTCGTAAACGTAAAACATGCACGTTATATATGACACTCAAATAGAGATAGACAGGGTATAGACACGTATAAAATCACACCACGTATTATGTCATCACCACCACTTAGTCTAATTTGCTTGGGGCATGTCATCCAGTACGTTGCATAATTTACTTGTTCTTAATAGTTTCCAGTGGATGATTCTTTTTTACACTTACTGCTACCCGCTAGTATGCATAGACTGAAACCATGTGCTTCAGCCGGATTCAACCTGAAACTATAAAGAATCTCACGGTAGGATTAGATGATAGTATTTGAACGATTCAGTGCGTGAATAATGCTAGCAAAAGCTTACCATAGCAATCAACCTGGTTACGGTCCGCGCACATTTCGAACAATTGGCCAACGTCACGGAACAACTTGGAGAGCAAATATAATGAGTGACTTGTGGTGACTTTGTTTGGAATGCCTTAAAGCACCCGCTGGGACCCTGTTACAGTGCTGAAGTTCTCGGCTTACGACGGTTCAAAGAAACCTTAACGAAAAATTCTGAATGGCCAAGAACAATATCATCATTACAGGATCAAAGGGCGGGTTTGCCTGGCTGGCCGTGCTATGTAGCGGCATATGTAGCAGGTTGACAAGCTGGAGTCTTTTACTGCGAAATTCATCGACTGAGGGAGTTGAGCGATAAAATACGCATACAGTCATTGTATATTTCATCAGCTGAAATCAGACACCAGCTCAAAAATTATTGTTCAGTATTATCTCAAAGAAACCGATTTATAGTTTGCAACAATTCTTTGGGTAATAAACTAATCACTACAGGGCATGAAATCATCACATTTGGTGTCTCTCATTGCACAGTGTAACTAGTCACGTCTAAAAATGGGCTGAACACATCAGGTAATCAGAAATGATAGTACAGAATGATGCGAACACCGTCAAACGGACAAATCACAAAGTTAGAATATAAATCAGAGTTTAAATCCATGAGACATCTACAGTGGCCTTCGAACACAGCAACCTAGGACAAATTAAGTTGGCTGAACATAACTAATTGAAACGATATGATAAAAAGTTATCCAAAATAACTTTTATGTGAACTTTTATGTGAACTTTTATGTGAACTTTTATATGAATAGGTAAGGACTAATGCAATAAGATGACGTACGGATGTAGTGGGAAGGAGCGTCGTAATATACTTTTCACACCACTGCTATTCAGTAGTGGGACCAGAGCATGGATTTTGACATCGAAGTAGACGCAGGAAAAATACAGGAAGAAATATCGGAGTGCAGCATCGTATGAAATGGTTCTTAGCACGTAAAGGAACGTAAAGGAACTGATCATTGGCGTCTTTGGCAACCGTAACGGTCTGGGCCTAGTACCGTGCGCAGATGAGTGTTTTTGTCTGTTGTCTTTTTGAAACGCATAACCCATGTGTTGCTTTCTTAAATGAATAACCCTTGTGCCATCCACGGTTTTGGCTAGCAACACGGATATCCTGTCTCATGATAAAAGAAAACGGCACGTAGGTACCACTGTCTATAAAACTTGCGACATGTACTGTACACAGTTTCATTAACAGTGTGAGCTAGAATTAGAAACTGTGATGATCGTGCGATAGTTTAGCTCATATGTTCGTAGTCAGGCCCTGCGGGATCAAAAATCGATTGCCATGATCTTGTAGAGATAACCTAGTTATAGGTGTAGCGAAAACGCGTCCAGTAAAGCATACTCTTTATTGCCCAACTCGCTAGTTACCATGCCACACGAGCGCTTGCGATTTTGAATCACAATTCCAGTCCACAACACCCCCTGGTTTCCGCTCGCACGTCGTGTGCACTTCTACCCGGTCTAGGTGTGGGATTGGCGCCTTCTACCCGGGGGTTTTCTGCCTGCTATTCCTCGTCCGTTGATCCGATTTCATTGGGCGATAGCTTGTCCGATTGCTTGTGCTGTCCTCCGACTATCTACTGTAGGCTTTGAACGTACTCTACAGCCGTGTCGAGATATTCCTGAGAGTGTTGGAATAATCACGCCTTCAATTTGGTCATCCATTCTATTTCGGCTGCCACGTCTTGCCCGTTGGTCCGATCCGGTCGCCCACGCCGTTCTCCATTCATTCACCGTAGGTTTTTGAACGCACCACCCCCCTGTGTTGAGGTTTTTCGCCGAGAGTTGGAATGCTCGCGCTTCCTGCCTGATAGTCCACCACATAGGGTAGTTGCGTGCACACTGGAATAATAACGCAACCCACCTGTCAACATAGAAGTGAAATCCAACCGCCTCAAATACCACATTTGTTGTTATTAAATACGGAGACACCATGCTGTGTCATTTCAGTGTGTCATTCCATTCCACAAATACGTTGCACCACTTAATTTTGAAAACGCTATTAGTTAAGCGTATCGGCGCATCCTTGTGTATCCACAGACAGTCTGCATCGACAAAGAGTGCATCACGGTGAATAGGCATCATAGGAAGTGAACACGTTCAAACAGCTTTGAACATTCAGTCCTAGTGTTTACTGTTTATTCGTGTATGGTTGTGTTTTTAAACGCAGTTTTTACATTACCATCCGCGAGTTTGGTCGGTGTCTGTGTGAAATGTGGCTACGGTTAATACAACGCGGTTTGCACTGTTTGACTTCATAGTCAAAAGCTTCAAAGAATCAATTGTTCCAAAGTTCCATTTTGTTTTCAACTTACTGAGTGTTTCCGATCATCGTTTGAATATTTCTCATTCCATCTCTCATGTTTGATGACCCTAAGTCGAATGTGTAGCAGCCGAAACACATGACCGTTTGTTCAACTCTGGCTGTTTCTAGACTGAACATAGTTCGACGAAATAACAGCTAGCTTTAGTAACTATAAGTCATAGATCGGTTATAATCTTATTTCTAATAACGTATGCACCGTACCGTTACATAAGTACAGTACACATGTCTGAGTATCAAACTAAAATCTGCTGCCTGTAGTTGTGCTAAGAAATTATTTCTGTGTGAAGTGTTCACGCTGCACATGTTGGAATGTTCGTGTACTACAAACAACGCTTCAGGACCAGTTTATCAATCGATCGATCAGTCGTCTGATAGATCGACCGAAAAGCAAGTAGAAAGCACGTGACACGCTGGTCGTCGCACCTGTATGTATGGGCATGGCAACCAACATATGAAACCTTTTGATGGATCTGACGGACAGACAACAGTTGAGACTAAATGTAACGAAGTGCGATCAGTTCTTATGCTTATCCACAAGTGAATCAGTAATAACTGCCTGTTCATAGCATAATCCATTGGAATGATCATCCCGTTGATTTGATAGTAATCGTAGTAATTCGTGAGCAAGTTAAGTCGTGAACACGATGTGACATTAACAACTGTCCATGCTGTTTGATAGAAACACTGTGCCTAATCAGACAACAAGCCACAATGTGTGATCTCCTCAATATGAGTACCGAAAGCAAATTAGTCATACTGTCTGGTTTGAACAAATGACTTCATACAGAACAAGTGTAGAATCACTGTGCGTATCTTTTGAATGGACAAGTTGTTTGACAGAAAATGGACAGAATGGTTGGTAGCACTCAACAAGTACGTAACAACCATACACTCTCAGACTTGCTGTAATCTTATGCACGTCCATGGACTGAATACTCACGTGTCCAGGACGGACAAAAAAAACTGTTGTCTTTTGTCAGCGGCTTCGTCGTTCTCTTGATCTCTGCTGAGCAAGACGGACATTCATGTGACCATTACTTCTTCGTCAACTCCTTGAGGATTTCATTAGTTCACCTGCTGTAGTACAGTACCATCGAGCTTAACAGAATGATTGACGAGAATAAACGTACGTGATAATCGGTCGGAATGAACAAGGCAGACTGATGAGTCATACGTTTGCCTCGTGACATAGAATAGAAGAGTGAATTTTTGGAAACTAGGTTAGACGAATCATTGCTGGCATGAGCATCTCAAAACCAAAAAATGATCCTCATTCAGTCATCCATGAGCTGCTATGAAATCAACTGGAAGAGGTGTTTTGGTCTTTCCTGAGCACATCGTCAATGAAGTTGTCGCGGCGAGAGTTACTCGTACATCCGTGCGGCCACGATTACCACATGATCTTGTTTTACAATTCTTTTCTCTCTTACAATACTCTTGTACGGAAGTCAAGTCATCCCACGACTTTGGCTGCTTCCTTCTGCCTGTTCATTCACCGTGCCTTGTTCCAGTAGTTTATCTCTGTGAGCGTTTTAAGTGAATATGTCACAATAATACACAATTTCAGGTATTATCACATTTGAGATTGGCCCCTCGGAAGCCTGACAATAGATAGGTCATGCATCTGCCGTGGAACTAACTAGTAACATGGAAAATACTCGCCGGCGCCGTTATCTTTACCAAAGTTGTATTAGTTCTACAAATGCTGTGTGCCAGAAAAAGATGCTGGCATTATTCAGCTAAGTTCATACTAACTCCACCGGTGATTTTATTGTTTAGTTAGGCGCAATCATAAGTGATATGGGGTTAATGTGAAAATAGATTGGTTGAAATGTCACCGATATTCAGCAAAGATTATATAAACTAGTTGAGACTGAGGTCCAGGAATTTTTTCTATTCCCCAAGCCGGCTGTCTCTACCTATTCTGGTCACCATATTGTGTAATAGGTGTGTCTGATCCGTATCAGCAAATTACTTCACACCACGCAGTCCATTTTTTACTTAGTGTCTACTTTGCTTATTAACGATATTTGGAACGGCTAAGAAGACATGTGTTGGTTACTCTGGATTGAATTTCTAGTCGTGGTATTTAACCTGTTTATCTTGGTCTTCTGGACCTACGATGATCCTGCTTATGGCATTGCCTATGGTAAATTACATACACGAGTTAGAGTCCCCATCATCACAATATGACTCTTTTATCCACTATGTTACGTAGGAGAATACCCCCAGAGTTCACACTGTGTTGGCTATTGATCATTCCACCGCATTTGTTGATGGGATTGACAGTACTGATAATCTTAAATAAAATTAGGGCGGCAGACTTCGTAAATGTTGAAGTTAGGAGAGCAAGGTAGTGAATCTCAAAAGAATTTCTTTCATTGGATTAGTATTATGGGTGTGTTTACCTTGACAGAGTAGCAATTGTCATATTGAATAAGTAAAGGCAGGGGCTCATCAATGCGAACTTATGTCACCTCGAGTCCCATTCTACTAGACTTCCGTGTGATATGTTGACTTTACCAGCTCATGCAGTTAAAATCAATTCCTAATTTATGGTCAACTGTCAGAAATTTCGTCCGTTTTAAATTAACCAAATTACAAACAGGAGAGCCGGGATTCTACTACTAGACCGCACGCGGAAATGTACCACGTGTAAGCATAAACAGGAACAAAACTTGCAGAAGGTACTCGACACTAGCTAAATTTGAACTGATACACTGTGGCGTTTAATCTGTTCATTATGCGACTTCTTGCGCATATCTCATATGTGAAAAGAGAACAAGTCAGGCAGAACAGTTTACTCAGAGTCGCACATTATACACTAACTATTTCTTGTTCTGCAGTAGAATTTCTCTTCATGTGTGTACTAAAATCTGGAGCCTGGGGCTGTCGCTTCCAAGTCAGTCTGAATTTAGTCTGCTTCTCTGAGAAATCTGACAACTTCATAGGTAAATTAGCTTCCACAGAGCCAGAATGCTACCATCCTTTCGAGCAGTGTTGCTTTTCAATACCACCTTACATGTTGACTTCACCTTTCTAATGTAAACTTCTTGCAGGCCATTAAAGGCCAAATTGAGCTCTTGAAAGCAGTAAGTGCAGTATCATACCCTGTTGTGTAATAATCTCGTACTGTTTTTATTTGTGCTGTAATTATTCTTCTAGATAACTGTATTCAGTCGGAACAGTTTGGTATGTTATTCAACCATTCCACCATTTATGGCCATTCCAAAGCCAAGCTAATTTTCCGTTGGCATTGGGCGTTTCGCTTTTCCGGCACATGACTGTACATTTTTTCAAAGCCACTGATCTGTTTAACCACACTCTAAACGTTATCTCAGTTATAACTGTATGGTACTTGAAGTGAGGTTGATTCACCAAAAGTGAATTTGTCTGCAATCCTATCTTCCTTTGACTGACCTGGGCGTTAATGCAAAAGGAGGACAGGGATGAGATAATGAGTCTTGAATTGGTGTGCACTCGACCTGAACGTTCACAGGTCAGCCAGGATAGAGGCTACCTATTATTGGAAAGGTTGTCTGACTTCTTCTGTTTTGGAAGGAGGTATAGGATCGAGTGAAAGCGGAATAGGAATCACGAACTGAGTAGCTAAACACAAGTAACTATTAACCAATCAAAAAGAACCTTGGCACTGGGTCGAACAAAACACACGCAACTGGCGAAGATGGCGAGAAACAGGTATGGTCGTTTTCTAGAAAGATTGTTGACCATAACCACATGAGTTTGAACAGTGGTCTCAGTTAGAAGAATCCTAGTTGTAAAGGTCTGGGCTTCGGCTGGATTCGAAATAGCGACGGGGACAGCGAGCATTCTCATTAGTTATCCACAAGTACGGTTGAGTAGTGATATGGTTGATCAATCTGTCACCTTCACTTGATATCCGAGCGATACTGTAAACTGTCCAGTCTCAAAAAAGGCTTATTCTTTCAGACCTCGTCTAACAACGAAGGAAGCTGCACATACGTACGGGGAATGTGCTGTGGTGCAAAATGGCTTCAGTTATTTGAAGAAGTTAAGGGGTTGACCGAGTATGTGTGGCTTTCGTCGTATACTTTTGGTTGTTCATAACAAATTAGCCAACAACATATCTATCTCGAACGAACAACGTATATTATATCAACGTCATCCAAAAACTTTGGGAATTAGTGAGGAGAATGAGACTGATTTGGAGCGATACCACTTGTTTATTTTAAGAACAACTGCTGCTTATTCCCGTTTTATAGTATAGATAGAAGACGACGGCAACCTTGCGGAGACCGTCTTGTTACACCGACTGAATCGCAACCTATATGCCCAGAAAGAGTCGATGACTAACGTTTCTCCAACCTATCTAGAGTGCGACTGTTACTCTTTGTTTCTACGGTGTTTTTGTATTTTTAGACTGACATGTTTTTCATGGAATATAACATCTGATAGAATACTCCTTTTCTTCCTTAATCCATTTTGTGTTCTGATAATCAGTGTTATTCGGTTGCATTCTATTGATTCCTACTCGATTTGTTTGGATTTTCTAATCATATTTCATTACTTCCGTCTGTTCTATATGAACTTGCGAACGATATCTCTCTCTTTATTAAGTGCTAGTACTCTTTAAAACTCCAACATTTTTAGTATGCAACATCAATTCCAGGTTTTTTTTATCAACCAGTACTCTTCAGTTACATCTTGTTACTTCCACTTCGGTCAGGTGAATGACTGTCTTAGACATGAGTACATTCATTTTGCCTTGCTGCATGTTTCCATTATATAATGTGCACGTTAATTACGAAGAAGTAACCGATGAGATGCGAACAAAGTGTTAGTGCTTAAGCAAACTCACATAATGCTGTCGAACATATTCAAACAGGAATCTATGATGTACGTAGTGAAGAACAGACTTCCGAATGACTGTAGAATTTACGATTCAGGGCACGTGGCCATCATTGCTTTCTTGCGTTAACTCAGTCTATCATAAGCTAACGACAGTAACACCTGTGAAATCACATGCTATCAATTGATTGGCTCTGTAGCTGGAAGAGAATCTGAAAAATAAATGAAGAGGTTCCATTGCGGTTATTCATCTAATCTTGAAACAGTATCCCACGACGACTCCAGAATGGTCTGCTATTTAGCTATTCTTTAGTTCACTGTTTGAATCGTAGGTGAGGTAATTTGGACTACACTACACTTTTAAGAGCCGTCGTTACAACAGACCAACTACCCTAGTCACTGCTTTGCCGTTCACTTCCGCCAACCTGTATGTCATGGCAGGGACGTACGTATGCTCCGAATATTCCCATGATAATACATGGCACTGCAACTGTTCGACAATCATATGCATGAGGTAATGCGATCGTTATAACTTGGTATTTCGGTTTTCTGCACCATGCTTTGAACTTTAGCGTATTAGTGTAGCTTAGACTGCCCTCAGACACCGGAGTGTAGTGTTGAGCTTTCCAAAGTGAATCGAAATTGTACACCTTAACAGCAGATGGTGTTTTGATTTTTACGCTCCAAAACAACTAGCACTCGTTTATGTACGTACTGCTCCGTTCTCCATCACCTTGAACGGCCTGATGTTTCCTCAAGTACTGGTTTGTCGATCCACAGTTGCTCGGTTTCGATATGATGCGGTATTTTGGATAAGAAACGTGTGTTCTGTTTGAAAATATTTTTCGTAGATCACCGCAGAGCTGGGACGGTTTTGTTGACGATAACCATAGGGATTTCAGTGTTGCAATCGACGTTGACTTGGGTGAGTATACACACGGGTTTTCACACAGGTGAACATGGCCTCTCTGCAGAAGTGTACGTCGTACCTTACACAGCTACACAACATTTGACATATTGCGATACTTCCGTATCGTATTAAGCACTGGCTGTCTCTTGCTGTTCACCAACCTTTGCCGTAGCTATAATAACGACCTTCACAGTAAAACTGATCCCGTGAAACGTCGCATATGACATTCTCATCGACTGTTCAGCAAAAAACGCCGGTGTCATTATTTACCCAACCCGCTAGCCAGGACAGTAGGTAATTGTTGACACTCCTCAGATACAGTTCCGATAAGCGTATCCCTAGAGTACGCTATGCTTCTTCATTTGGCATTCTTTAGGGAGAAACGGGTGTGTTTAGTTGGCAGTGGTGGATGCCGTGTTTTCACACACATTTTTCCAGCTATTGCTTAAAATGAACTAGAAGTAAGTCTGAGAAATCTGTTATATGGCTTAAGTATTCGATGTGTCAGGGGACATGAATTCATTACCGGAATCGGGTTTCTTGCTCACAAGTAAGACATACACAACTGCACCATTTGGAAATAATTAAAGACGGCTAACATATGAATCATTTGGCGATCTCACGGCTGTGTTATCGTCGCCTTTGTAGCAGTGGAAAATAATCAAAGTTTTGTGACAAGTGTGATAATGCTTCGTGATGAAATGTACAACGACTGTTGAGTTTTAAAAGAACCTCCTATTAGGATTTCAGAATATAAGACAATCACATTCATCAACACAAAGGAGACGTGTTCCACTTCGCCCTCAGCAATAACAAGTGCTCATCAATACCTTCGTAAATGAGCGGAACACAGCCGTCTGTGCAGTGTTACTGCAAGCAGTTGATAGCCAGTTGCTTTTTTATCCCAACACGTCAGTGGTATCGATCAGCACAACAACATTTTCAGTTTGGAACTTCCAACTGTTAGTTATTCCTTATGTGATGGATTGTCAGGCCGGAGGTGTGAGCGTTCCAACACTTGGTGGAATACCTCGACGCGGGGGTAGTTACGTCCAAAAACCCACAACAAGTGAATGGCGAACAACGGGGGCAATTGGATGAGTCATCTCTCGACCGGATCGGACCAACGGGCGAGACCTGGCAGGCAAAATAAAATGGTCGACGAGATCGGAGGAGCGATTATTCCAACACTCGCAGGAATATCTCGACACTCCCGTGGAATACGTTCAAAGCCCACTG
>JTDE01001824.1:8967-21929 GCA_014338405.1 Paragonimus skrjabini miyazakii | reverse complement strand
TGGACAGATACCATACAGAAAGGTTGCTGATGAAAAGTGTTTACCGAGAGGACTTCCACATCATGGCGGCCAAATTTTAGACAGTGCTTTGCTCCAACTGGTTTACTTCATCTGGCAGCAGCGAAATGTCGTTCAAGAGCGTCAGAATTCCTTGATCGTAAGTTTGCTTAAAGGTAAGTGTATCGAGTAAAACAATGGAATCAGTCTAATGAGCTGTGTCGGAAAATTCCTAGCAGAAGTTCTGCGTATGGAAGTTTTGGTGACTACTGTTCTTGCGGAACAATGTAGACGATTTATTGTGTGTCTGAGTACGATTGGCATGGTATCCGCAGACCAAACAGCTCTATGAAGATTGCCGTGAACGCAACGAGCCGCCGTAAGCACTCCTCGTCGATTTCAACAAGACTTTTGACTCCGTGAACCGCATCAGTTGAGATATTGTGGATAGCCACGCAGACTTCTGTTGCATGAACATGGAGCTCGAGTTACGAGCTCATGTGGCGAAAGCCAGTGATGTCTTGGGAGAACCGCAGCATGAAGGTGAAAACCAAGTTGCACAGTGATGTTGTCTAGAGTGACAATTGGATATGAATTAGCGGGATTTGCATTAGTTGAGTTACTTTAACCTACACCAGTTATGGTTCTGAACACTTGGGTACTTAGACGGGTGCACATAGACGGTAATGAAACTATGAAGGTGATCAGTCGGTTGAGTTCGCTGAGACAAATCCGTAGCATGGCCGACAAGCGGATTCTGAAGCTTTACAGCAACTGAAAAAAACGTAAGTGAAATATTGGTGGCTAGAATCTGCGTAATTCAAGTAAATCTTTTGCAGTGTATTATCGTTTTCAAATCTGGGACCAATTTGGCCTTTAACTGAACCACATCGATGATTGCGATCTCGACAAGTGTCCGAATACCTAACGAGCGACAGGTGCATAGCCATAAGTTCAAGCGTGCGGCACGTAAAAGAACTACATGTTTTTATTGGTAACTGCTTAGCGATAAATGCGGCCAATCATCAACGTGCTCACAGCGCACTGCCAGTGAAGGGACGACAACTACTTCAGGCAGAAGCAAATTATACAAATCTTACCTACTTTTTCCCCCGGTATCAACGAACGACCGCCGCCACTTCCAAATCACTGGTTCTTCTCTCTAAAATGCTCAGCGGTGATAACCTTCTACTTTCCATTCTCTTCAGCTATGTTGGTGAATGACATGATAGATGCTTTGTTCACTGTTTCACTAGATCTTAGATTTGTGTTTCCCTTATGCATCCTATCTAGAGTACAATAACATGCACTCAAATGGTGGAAGGTTTCGTGCTTTATGATTCCATTATTTTTCTTCTCGTGTTGCTTTTCATCATTTCAGTCATTTTCTTTTTTGTATCTGAGAGGTAAGTGTTTCATTTTTCTTCTGGTCTACCATTTGGCTTATCAGCATTCTTTGCCTAGGTCACAAAGGCCTCCAATCATATACTTCCTCGTCTTACTCCCTGGAGTTTACCCTGGATACATGGTGTGTGAAAATGTGACCACAATTTTTACTGCGCAGGCGACTTGCGACAAGGGTCATAGAAAAGCGTATTTTGACTATGGATACTGTGGTAGGCTAATCGGAAACGGATAACGCCAGCCGTGGTTGTTGGTTTTGTTCTGTGGTTTCATAAACTTCACTGAACTGTCCTATCTCAAACCCTAGATTGTAATATGTATCTGATGAGATACAGTGGAATCAGCTTAAGAGTTACATTGTTAAAAAAACTGACTTTTACTTCACTGTTCAAATTTAACACAAATGCAACTCCGTCCACTAAGCTCGCTTGTTTATAGGTTATAATAAAGTGTCTGCGATTGGCAAAATCAGCTAACATCGAGGGTACGAGTATTTACTCCATCCGATGTGAACGAAGTAACTTATATAAAGAGTTAACCGAAGATCCTGTAAAAAAAACATAAATGTGAGAGCGGTGACGAGAATAGCAGCCAGTAATGATGTAGACAGATATGTTGTCACCTCCCTGGTTCAGAATTATGTAGCGTGGTTCTATGTTGAAACTAAGTAGTTCGGAAATATGTTACGTTTCCTACAGAAAAAAAACACTTGCATCACTCGCTACAATTTGGTTGCAACCATTCTGCTTCTGCTTGTTCAGTTTTATACGGTGCTGCACGGTTTATATTCAATTGATTTAGCTGTATGAATCCAAACCAAGTTCAAATACGTTATTGTAGTCAACAGTCTCTTACAACCAAACTTGACATAGTAGATCTCACTGACTGGCATTGATCAACCTCTGTCATGCTAGCGAAGGTCTTTATGTGGGTCTTGATTAGTTGCACATTCCCAACAAAGTTACTGCCTCAAAGATATACACTGTGTGTATGTGTGCATATATTAATCTTCGACCTAGAGAGCCTGACTCGGGCTATATGTTGACCTATAAGCAGCAAGAAACTGCGAGTGACCGCAGAAATCTGGGTGATTCATCTGTAGACAGTGTAACGCAATTGAAGTCCTGTTAGCAGGGAACTGCGACGCAGAGGTCCAATTTGGCCTCTAGTCATGTCTAGCATGCAATCGATCAAAAGGATGCATTGAGATATGAAGGCTGCCGCGCGCTCTTCGATGATTAAGCCATGACTCAAAGTGAACGCAATGTAGTGAACGTATGCACCTATGGCTGTTCATTTCGTGCCTTGTTCCCGTACTAGTTGTGGTTCCACTGAAGAAAAATACACAAGTTTGGGGAAATAATTTTCTGGTTAATCAATCGCATAGTTGTCACCTGAATAGGTTAATAACGTCTGGCTTGCAGAAAATTTCGTAATTTCCTATTCACAAAAGGTAACTGAATTATACAGAGAATTGTCATCATCAATACTTTGGAAACAAAAATTCTGAAACATCTGAGCAAGTGAATGCACAAAATATATAGATTGGGCAGGTGGTATACAAAAGTCCGCTTAGAAAAATTGTTGCGCTGATTCTGTCCTGTTCAGTCCGATTATAACGAAGAACGATAATATAAGGGATCTGGACACTACATACAGTCTAAGCACGAATACGAAGCAAAAATATAATGAAAATATCGGATCGTCGCCTTGGTTACGTGCTTAATCGCTTGAACCGAAACAGAGGAAGAGAACAAACGTAGTAACACCGTTCATTGGAAGAACGAGTCAAATGTAACGGTCATACAGGCCAGTCAGAGTGTTCGAACAAATCAGGTTACAGGCGGGACTAGAATGTAACGATAAAACACAGTCCAGATGGAACAAAGGCGTTCGACCGCATAATTGAATGGAACCATACCACCACCAACGATCGCGCTAGCCCGGTCGATCGCCATGGTGTGATGCTTCCTGGCTGTTTCGTTAAGAGATGCGCCTCTTAACACTGACTCACAATATTACGTGAAGGTGCGTTGGTTTAGAGGCCTGTCACACGGAATGAAGGCACTTTCAGTGGATTCGATCCATCGTGCTACTCCAAAAAGATTGTAAGTCCATAGCAAGGGTAATCGTATAGACGGATAAATTTAGAAGTTTGTTAAAATGGATAGTTGATTCCATTAGTCTTTAACTCTTCAAAAATTAGCACGCAGATGACGCGGAGTGGTTGTAGAACACACTGCTCAAGATCCTTGAGAAACAGTGCTTTTTCGATCCAAATAGTTTAAACATCAACCGTATATGTAAAATTGAGGAAGGTAAAATGTTCGAAAAATGATGAGATGTATACAATACAAAATGATGTAAAGACACTACAACACCTAATTCACCAACGCTTAACAATTTTTAACGCAAGGTTAGTTCATACACCCCACCTATTGATATCAGGTAACAACCACGAAAGCTATATTTTGAATGTAGACCTGACTTTGATGTAAGTAGTACTTTCCGATTTAAGCTGGCCAGTCATTCCCGTGTATGGTAAAGACAGTAATGCTCAAGACAATATTCACTACCTCCGAACTACGTTACCACTATCTGACACTGTCGATTCTAATCATGTTTTTGTAAGTTCAAACAAGGCAAGTGGTAAACATTCCGTTTTGCAGAGTTATATTGAGGAGTATCGCCTGGGTTTTCTCATTTGTCCTTAACTTCAGAATACAAATAGGCTGTTGGAAATGAAATCCGGATAACGTGAAATTCTTAATTCCTTCTCTTAAATGGAACAGTTGCAGTTATAGGTATACTCACCTGACATTCTGGTGTAGCAACTATAGTGATATAATTCGCACCAGCAGCACTTGTTCACTGCCACATAGGCTAAAATTTGCAAGCGATCTTGACCTGTTGAAGTTGGTCTTTTACAGGTAATCATGCAAACCATGAAGATCGTGCCTTCCGCTGAATGATGAAAGTGGTAAATGCCTGAACAGATTTCAAGTAACTCTCTACGAAATGTGCTGTAACAAGATTCAGTAGGTGGTGAACGTTTGAAGAAATCTGAAATCTGCCATCGATTACTAACGAACGGCTGGAAAACTTCACTGACAGCTGTGTTGGGAGTGTCGGTTACAACTGACAGTGATGCTTTCAGGTCAGGATGAGCAAGGAAAGCTAAGTGGGCAACTGTATCTTTGAGATCAGTAAAGTGAGTGCAATTTTAGTGAATTAGAATTTGCTCACATCTTCACGGAGGAGCCCGGTCATTGGCTGCATCACATAGACGCATCGAAGTATAAAACGCTTGTTGTAGTAGTTGATCAGACCACTGAAACAACAAAGCTGTTTAAAGGATTTCGGCCCAGGGTATCTACAAATGGTTTTGACCTTATCCGTTAGTGTAGTGATTCCATTATTTAAAGTTTGGTGGCCCAGAAACTCATTAGTGGTCTCACCTAGTTCGTATTTGAGGAACCTCCTTGCAACACCGTGTTAGATCAAAGGCTCCATTATGGCTCGAAGGTGCCTAAGATGTTCCCCTTGTGAATAACTATTCGTATAGATGCCATCCAGACAGAGGTTTGGCAGGATGCAAGCCGCCTGTAATTTTATCAATGAAGCGTTAAAACCTTGGGTTGCAAAGAACATTCTAAGGAATTCGAAAGGGTCAAAATAAGTAATAACTGTGGTTCTAGTATTCTGAAACTACTACTTCCCTCTGCAAAGTTCTATGTAGCAGACAAAAGACTGACATAACATGATTTATGCTCCAGCGCATCTGCATCTCCATCGACCAAATGTACGAAATTTCAAACCACAAAAGAATCACAAAATGATCAAGTTTAGAATCATTTGGGGTGCTCTCAAGGCAGCATCAGGGTCGAAAGCAGTACTTTTGTATGCCCTAAATGGGCTGGCGGTGTCACAAACTGATTTTAAGCTACGATTTCTTTGTGGTCGTCTTTTGGTTTGGAATTTCGTACATTTGGCCGGTAAAGATGCAGGCAAATCTTTTCGGGCATAAATCGTTTCATACGATTCTTTACGTAATCTTTGCCGCTGAAATCTGGCGGTATACGCATAACAAATATATTCTACTCAAATCGTTCTCCCATGTAAGCAACTGGGTAACTCCGGTATATGTGAGTACTTTCCAGGGACGGCTGCTTGGTTCCGTCTGCATAATTACCCCCAAGGACATCATTCTCCTGACCTTTTCGGGGCCAACTGTAATGGTGACGCTCACGGACTGTCGTGTGTTCAAATCTTGTCCTAACGAGTGTTA
Source organism: Paragonimus skrjabini miyazakii (assembly GCA_014338405.1). Classification (NCBI taxonomy): domain Eukaryota; kingdom Metazoa; phylum Platyhelminthes; class Trematoda; order Plagiorchiida; family Troglotrematidae; genus Paragonimus; species Paragonimus skrjabini miyazakii. The sequence continues at coordinate 16,240 of JTDE01001824.1, read as the reverse complement.
ATCTATCCGGAGCCAACTAGCGGAACCGTGCAGAGATATAATATCCGTTAATGCGGATAGGAGTGATAATACAGGCTTATATTGGAATGCGGTTTTATGCGCGAAAGATCTGCAGAATCCTAGTGAAAAGATTCACGATTTACCAAGATGTTACGGGTTGGGCGTTATGGCCGTAATTGTTGTGTGTCTGCGATATACTCCTGGCCTAAGGTAGTCCACTAGGTTCAACGGATGGTGGACGAAAGTAGAAAGTGACAGCTTTTGATGGTTTCGTTTCTTCAGGCGAAAAATTTCTGTACCAGAGGGTAAGTTACACGTCGCAATTTTTGTTGATTTTATCAGAGGGCTAAAATGGAGAATAGATAAATGCAAATGTACTGTTATTATACACGTAAGTCCATTGCTGGATGAATATGTGTAATTAAGAGTGAACTATTCGACAGACTAAAATACACGCGTGGCTGTGTGCACCAGAGTATGCTGGGACACGAACTAAGTGATACAGTGACAATCCAGACGAATTTTGAACGCAGCCACCGTCACGGCACCCACGATATGTTCTGACAGAGAGTTCCGGGCTTTGTAGACCCGAACTAAGAAGAAACTCTGCCTTGGCTCAAGTTTTCTGTACTTCCTTGAGTTTCCTGGAATGCTCTCTGATAGACCCAGTATCCGTCGAAGTGAGCGGGGATCTGCACTGACTGTTGGGGGTCTTTAAAATCATGAACGCCAATATTAGGTAACCTCTCTGTCTGCGGTATTCTATGGCGAAGAGGTTTAGTTCGTGAAGCCGCTCAATATAGGGTTTTGCACTCAACCTAAGAACTGTTTTTGTCGCGCGTCTTTGAACAGTTTTTAAAATAAGTTTGTACTCTTTTAAGTGAGTAGACCAAACAAGGGTCTTTTGCTCGTGATGGGGACGAATAAAGCTGTTGTACTAGCTTACGGCGTAGCGGCACTGTAATCCGGAACACACTGTTAAAACCTGTAGAAAGCTTAAAACAAGTGCTGAAGTGAATCGATGAAACTGACTTAAGTTTGAACCGTTTTGATTATAGTTTGTAACAGAAAGGTTCAAACAGACAAGCTGAAAATCATTGAATTTCCCATTCCAAAATCGAAAAAACACCAATTAAAGGCTTTTCTCAGAATGATGGATTGCGAATCAAAAGTAATGATAGGAATCTATCCAAAATCATATCCATTCTTCAACCGGCTGATAAAAGGAACGAAACTTTCATGAATTGTAGACTCTAAGATGACTCACAATCAACTCAAACAAAAAAGTCGCCACCAGAACACGATGCCTTACGACTCACAAGTTGAACAAAACATTCACAGTGCTAGTTGATGTGAGTGATATCTTAATCGGGCGGTTCTTTCGCAGTCATAACAGACAATTAAGCATGCCAGTCTGGTAGTGAGGGAAGCAAAAGAGGCACATTTCACTAAGGAGAAGGAATGCTCAACTACCATGTCAACACTAGAGGAAAAGGGAAGACCTTGGTATAGTAACGCAGCTGAAAGCTCGAGTTGACTGTATTCGGTTGTTGGTCAAGCGTAACATTTAAGTTGCAAACGTTGCATTAACAAATGAAGCGAAATCATCAGTATGAGGGTTTCAACGTATGTGTTTGAGTGTGCGGATTGATGAGGTTTAGTGAATACCTGCTCTTATATGGAGAAGTGAGTTGGTTTTTAGAAATGAATTCTGATTGATCAACTCCCGTTGATTTTGAACTTTTGACCGGTCAATTCGTGCAGACGTGAAGTTTAGACTGAAAGTGTGATTGGTCACTTTTCGTTTCTGATGACATCTGATCTGAAATTTTGTCGGTTGACTTTATTTTTTGATTTGACAAACCGATCACATTTCAGGTTAAGGTTCAATGGCAACGGAAAATAACCAGTCAGACTCTAGATCCAACTCTCAAGAGAAATCTGGTTATAATGTCAAAAGCTACCAGGAAAAATCAACCAGAATTGCGGTCAAAAGATTAACTTGTTCGCGCATATTGTAGCACGCATTCGTCACAATTCACCAAACTCCGATTTCAAGAGTATGCATTCAAACACCTACGTAACGGTGATATCATCTCTTTTGGTGATTAGACGTTTGTAACCAAATTTAACGAGCAAGTGAATACCTGAACGAAGGATCTAGTTGATGGCCACAATGTTTAGATGAGACAGCTGTTCCAACTATAATCTAGACGACAGCTACGAAAGATGAACAGAGATCAGTAGCGCGCTGAGCACTTCGACTAAGGCTGTACGACTGAAACAACAGGACATTCAATGCACTGTCATAGCAAGTAAAAGAAAGTAGGGTGCCTAGTAAAACCGTATCCGTGAATGAAGTACTTACTGTCAGTAAAGACCTATGGGACAATCAAAAGCGAGACTGTCGGGTGGACGAAATACTCGAAAATTTTATGACAGGGACCAAACCCAAGGATGTCTTTATAGTTAAAGAAGCTTCTGCGCACCTGGGGCCGGTTAAATCTCAAGAACGGCAAGGTCGTCATTGATATGGAAGTACAGAGCGGAGTGTGATCATGACGACTGCTAGTAATTCGGGATGGCCAGGGGATAAACGCAATTCGACTGGCCCATGCTGGTGTTCATATGAGAAGAGAGCGCGCGTATGACCTGATAAAACAAAGAGGGTTTTATCTCACAAAAGGAAAGATGTTTTACAAATAGTAGGTAAGTATGATAAAATACGACGTCTCATCCAAGGGATGTTCGCCTGTAATCTTTGGACTTAAGCCCGGCTGGAACAAACAATATATCTATGGTTAGAAGAACAACAAAACTCTATATTTTCAGGTTGTTAGAAAACAGAAAGATATCTGATTTTAGCCCAATCTGGTGCCAAAGGCAATAATCGGTGCCTAAACAGAACGGATAGACAAGAGTGCGAAAAAACCATCAAGACGCAACCGTTGAGAAACCGAATTGATTTTTGGAAGATCAGTCTTGACTGTTTCAAATTAACAATTCTGCCAATAAGATGTTTATCGAACTCGTGTGACTAACAGCAATTAATGGACCATCCTGTGTCTAGTGCTAGCTTTGATACATTAGAAGTAAAAGGCCGTGAGCTGTGGATACAGCTACAACTTTGCTGTATTCCGCGTTATGCGCGATTTTATAGGTGGTAGTAACTAAACCAACTGGTTTGGAAATGTGAGACAAGCGGGTTTTATTCACACTTTTACCTGGTGCATGAGTCGTGCAGGGCTCGTGTTCGATAATTGTTCGACTAATGGCTGAAAAATAATCACGACACTCCTGACTGGCTACGGTCGTGTCGTTTTAGCCGATGGACACGTGTCTATGATATGTTGTCGCCCGTTGGGTGCCTGAGTATCTTTTAATCTTCGTTGGAAAATTGGTCGGAGAGTGGAAATCGTGGGAACACTAATCAGTATCTGCTTCAATCAATTAAACTGGGAGCGAGTAAATTCACATGTGAGCGCCATCCTCAAAATAACCTAATTTATAGGCGTGTCGGAATAGCCCGCGGGGTACTATAGAAAGTACTCAGCTCAATCAGTGAAATGTGCCCATAAATGCTTCGACAAAGTAGATCGATTCAAGCAACTTCTTGAACTAGATTGCTCAAATCGGTCTTGCCTCGGTCTACCTTTAACAGGGCATCATTTAGTCGAGCGCAACAGAAAATGTTGGTGGCATTGACACGACAACACTATATGAAGAGAATAATAACAGAAATAAAATAAGCGTTTTGGAGTTTTTCTGTACTGTTTCGCAACGTCGACATATCACACTATCATGTAACAAAATTGGAAACGGCATATGGACCAAATACTATGACCAAACCTGAAGACTTCAGTCTTTTAATTCGCAAATCTTTATATACGACACCCCTTTTCAATATTTATCTACTAGTTAAAAGTGATCGTGCCAGCATATTTAACGGTGGAACTGTCATGTTTTTAAATATGCCCATTTTTATTCAATGGTACATATTGTTTTTTAGCACTGACCGTCCGTCAGTAGCTGAGAGGGGTTGCTAATAGTTAGCTGCTATTCCCTATGACTTATTGCATCGGGATCCCAAGGCGACGGTGTTGAGCCACGTGACTCATAGAGAGTATGCCTCTTGTTATGACGAGTACATCCATCCCAAGTAATGTTCTCTTGTCCGGTTTGGTTAGTAGGCCTGCTAGCATGAGTCCTAACACAGGTACGATGATCCGGTTCAGTAGTTTCGTCTTCATTCTGTACCTTGCCGTGTTGATGCAACCTGCTTTCTGTGATTCGCGAAACTCATACTTGGAAATACTCAGCAAACGAGATTTCGTCCATGCACATTATTTTTACGGTTCTAGGGCACCTCTCGTAACGCCTGGTTCCTACAGTCGAATTCAAAAAGAAGGGTCGACGCAAATGAAACAAAGCATTAGTAAACACAAAGCTTTAGTTGCAATGAGTAAAATGCAGATGACTGACACAAACTGTACTTTTCCGCAGTGTTGAAACCAGAACAGTAAACTTGTATTTCATCTCTTTCGTTGGAAATTAAAGCAAGTTCTGCGATTGATTCCGTCGTCTCACATCAAGTGAACTTTTCCTGGAATATCGTTTACCATAGTTCCTACAAATTAGACTAGACTAAAATCTACAGCTATCATGCAGTGGTAGCTCCAATGTGGATAGTCTCTTGGGTTAATCAGGCAGCCACTTCAACGACTGTTTGTGACAGATGTCAAATGAGGCCACTTTTACTTAACAATGTAACTAATCATGTATACCTCCCAATGTTCTGATTAGATTTTACTGAAAAATGAGTCTTGTGTAGTTATTTTCTGTGGTATATTATGCGATACATTTTATTACAACAAGAGATTAATTTAACTTTATATGAGTCCATAACCGATTTGCTCTCACTTGTTAGGCAATCTTGAATAGGAAGCATTATAAATTTTACAACGTTACATGTAGTGTTTACATGATGATCAAACTTCATTGGAAGCGCACGATCCCTTTTAGGATTATTTCCTCTCATTAGATATACGTACCTGGTTAATCTTAATCACACCATTTAACAGAGAAACGGTACACGCTAGAGTTTGTAGTTAGTAACTTCACTGAAAATCACTTGTCCCTATTGGGAGCACTTACAGAGAGTGTGGAGTTACTCAGTTCGTCACAGGATCTTAGGAGGCATTATGGATTATATAAAGTACGGTGGCATACATAGTATGCTCAAGCTTCATCACACAGTTCTCCTTGCTCCATTGAGCCTGAGATAGTTAGCTTAAATAAGTTGAAAATGTTACTAACTGTAAATAAACAGAACGTTCAGCTTTGTGTCGTAGTCCGACGGAAAACATCATGGTACCCGTTTCAACTCTTCAGGACTAATCAATTAGTAACTGGAGAAGGCTTGAAAAAGGAAACGTAGTTGCCCTGAAAACAAATTTCCCAGATGTTCCGGTGTTAAGAGTGTCGTCCGTTTATTGTTTCTTAGCGTTCATTCGTACTGTGAACCATCTACAAAATTTCTGACCTCGCGTTTCTCTTCGCTTTCTTACTCGCACAGTGAAAGGAATTATTTGCGATCTGTCGTCTGGTCCGGACGCATCGCGTGCATAGGTGAACAAGCCGGTTTCGTATATATTCAGTTCTTCTGACTTCATTTGAGTCAGTACTCTTTATAATGCACGTTATATCCTAATCCGTAATCATGCTTATTTCTAACCAATTGTCAGCTTCTCGTTGACTGTTATACAGGACACTTTTACGGTGAACGATGATATTTTCCATCGTCTGAAACAGGTCCTGCAACAAAATTATGTCCCTACAACACAGGAACACAACTGTGCACTGCCGTAGAATGTATGTTTTTTGTTTCACTATGAATTGCAAACTGTTTTCAATTTACTGACCAAAGGCAACTGAAGTTCTTGTGATGCAGGTTTCCACAATTGCACAAGCGTCCACTTATCGTAGCTGTACACATCACGGTTAGAATCTCATACCGTGAAATTTAGGACACAGAACTCAAGTAGGAACGCAAATTCATAGTCAGTATAACCATCTGCTTGAGTTGCATCAATAATAATTACTCGGGTGTTCAACCTTGCTTATCTTCACTACGTTTCCGTCACATGACGAACAGGAAGTAAGATAGACGAAAACGTACATCACAGAACGATCCAACAAATGAGACAACAGGGTCGTTATCCGGAGGAGAATCTAATAAATGTAGTTGTATAAATTGCTCTGATGATCAGTAAGCAAACCCAGAATAAACTAGAAAAGCTCAACTTTAAAACACTACAGTTTACACCAAATGATACCTAGATCAGTAGGCTGATTGTTCAAAGAAGCAACTGAACATGGATTCAAGGCCGACTTCTCGTTGTACTGACAGAATGGCAGTCTCCATTACTCAATACGGAATGGTTGAGAGCAACATTGTGATTATGTGCGCAACAATATACGTACGCATCTCGCATTGATCATCTGCATTGATTTGCACCAATAGGAATTGCGCTCATAACAATCGATATCCAAAAGCATTGCAATGTTTGGTTATGTTGGTGACTTAGGATAGTGCAGCTTGATGGGTTGCGGGTACGAAGAAAACAGAAACAACCATAACAAGCGTGCGCTTAACAAGTAGTATTACTCAAGCAACTTACAAGCTTCTAGGCCAGAACAGAGAAATATATCACTAGAATGTACTCGATCCGATTTTTAGACAAACAATGAAAACGCACCAGGGTTTGCTATCGATGTCTAACTGCAAACCGTGAGAGAAATCTGCAACTTAGAAGTGGAAGTTAAGTAATAAAAACTTAATGAATGTAAGTGAACTAATATCGACGTGCCTCAACGTGGCATGTTCGAGAAACCCTGCCGGGGCAGTCGATCCCTTGGATTTTTTGGTGGAGTTCATGAGACAGTGGGACGGGTGGGTAACCGAGTCCAAATGTGAAATTTCCGAGCTCTTGGCGTGGCTTCGTACCTCAACTAGTGGAGCGTTTGCCGCGTTGCGGCATGGTGTTTCTGTCACTGATTCGAATCCAGCCGAAGCCCTGACTTTTCACAATTGGGTCTCGCCTAAAAACACGACTACCAATATACCCTTTATCAGTCAACAGTCGTGATTTTGAACCTAAAGGCACCTTTCGATTCAGTTGTCCAACAGGTTCTCCGGAGTTACCTTTAACGCAGAGAAGTCCTAATGAAATAAGTCAACTCACTGAAGCCAGTGTATGCACACTCCAAGTAC
>JTDE01001823.1:93303-111440 GCA_014338405.1 Paragonimus skrjabini miyazakii | reverse complement strand
GAAGAAGATGGCATTTGAGATGAGGCCATTGCCTCTGGCCTCCATCAGACTATCCGTGAAAATAAGCATATTATTTACTCATGACCGATTAGGAGGGAAGCCATGCTGGGTAAAAGAAAAAAGATGGTTTAAAAGTAAGTGGTTAAGGATGGCGCGCTTTTATAAGCGCTCCAGCATCTTGAACGGAATACTAGTGAAGCTGATTGGCCGACAGCTAGCCGAAGAGTGCTGGTTACCCGTTTGAATATGGGCGTGACCGTCGCCTCTTTCCATGCGTTAAGAAGAATGCCAGTCTGGAGTGTCTGTTTGAACAGCTTATAAAAGGTTCTGCCAGACTAGCAGCCGCTTCTTTGAGAATTCTGGGATGGATTTCGTCAGGACCCATTGAGCTGTACGAGTTCACCTTAAGAAAAAGGACCTCAACATCCGGCACATAAAACTCAACAATACTGAGTGGTTGGCGAAAATTCTGCAGCGGAAGGATAGGGTGCCAAACCGGCGATGTGACATTGCAGACTGCCGAGTAGTACTACTTGCATAGTTCGGCCACAACTAGGGAGTCAAATGAGGTCGTCCCGTCGAGCAGTCGCAAAGAAAGATCCGAGGGTTTATTCTTTCTTAGTAGTCGTATATGCTTAAATAGGAAGTTTTATTCATGCGAGCTTTGAGAGGGACCTTTTCTTGTGCGCTTTTGGTGTGCTCTTGAATTTCCCGTTTACACCTATTTCGAACGATGTCGAACGCGCGTAGGTCTTCCGAGTTTCCCGTAATATTGTGCTTCGCGGATAAAATGGAACGGTCATCAAGGAGACGACGTATTCTACGTGGAAGAGGCGGCCGATAAGAGAAAGTGCACAACTCGCGCGGCACGAGCAAGTCGTCAGCTTTCTCAATAGCGCTTTGAAGTGCGCAATGTTTCGAGTCCACGGAGTCTTAATCAAGAATTAATGAACCTAGGTAGCTCCTCAGGCCGTTAAAATCAGCCTAACTAAAGTTTCGAACTATTGACTTTTTCACTGGTTGTTTTAACCAGTAACAGATAAGATTAAAGATGAGCAGAGAGTGATCACTGTGTCCAGTTTATTCTGAGAGCATTGAAGTCGCCCATAATAAGCAAATGAGTGAAAGGTTGTTGTCCTAGAAAGTTGTCTAGGTTTACAAGAAGAGTGTCATCGTCGGAGATTTCGGATGATGGAGAACAGTAAATGACCTCCACTAGGAGTGAGTCTGGGCCACGCAATGCCAGTGGAAGCCACAGAGCATTACATTTATCAGAGAACTGAAATCTACTGATAACAGTGGGTGTTGGGAGATGCTAGTGAAGGCAAGTCGCAAAGCCCCCCATTCTCCCTCTGGCGGAGTCAGCTCGGTAAAATGACTATCCGGGGATGCCCAATTCACTGTCACTGATGTCACCTGTGAGCCAGGTCTCCGTGAAAGCGAATATGTGGTGTTGTTTGTCATTAGTTAACTGTCTGATTTCCGGGAAGTTATTAAACATAGTCAAACAGTTCGTATACATACATTTGAGAGCTACTTCCCCACGTGACTTGGCAAGAGAAAAAAGATAGGAGGGTGCGGGGAAGAGGTTGTGAAATGAGACTTAGAATTGAGTATTGTAGTGAGATCGTGCTCGGTCTGGGCAGCCAAGTGGCTCTGTTGGCGCTCTTGTGAGGCTGCGGACACGAAGTCACCACTTGTGCGTATGTCAACGTTCCTACAGAACGCTTGGCCAGCATTTTTAGTGTCGCAGTTTGCGCCCTCTACATCCCCTACAGATAGCTTTCAGCCGAACTTTTGCGCATCACCAAGAGATATCGGCGAAAAAAAGGTTTGCCGCTCTTAGGATGATTAAGCACACTTTCCCCTATATAGACAAGAGAACGTTTTAAACGCTTTACGGGGTTTATATAAGGCCGCTCCTCGAGTATGCTAATAAGGTCGTACATACAGGACTGAAGAAAGCTTGAATTTCTTGATCTATACCCACTCGAATTTCGATGGCTCCGTGGTGATTTGATTTTCACACATATCCCCTTTATAGTAGGCCTCATTGATCAGTTCTTCACTGTAGTAAATGATGACGGTCGGCGGGGACAAAACATGAAGCTTTTCAAGCTTCGTCCTCGGACATTCCTTTGGCAGCAGTTTCTTTCTTACAGGGTTGTTAACTTCTGGAACAGCCTTCCTGCTGAGGTCATCAGTAGCGCTTCTAGCGATCGCTTCAAAGCATTACTTGACTCTCATTTCTCAAAAATACTTTTATGAGAGTAATCTTAGTTTGTTTTTGATATTTACTGTAATTCGCGAGAGCATTGCTATACCCCGTTTTCACTGAATGCCTTTCAGATCAACAGATGCTCGCTTGACATTGAACAAGGATAACCGGCTGGATCCGGGACCCTTGGGCCTCTACCACAAACCCGTATATCAATCGCTGAATTGCTGAATCGCCTTCGTAACGTTTTCTACACTATTTTCTGTTTCATAATTCTCTGTTATTCGCATTTTTTACTTTCCTCAACTCCACATACACAGCCGACGTTTAAACTCAACTTAATCGAACTGAGCAATGATCGATAAATACAAATGACACTTTTCGGGTCGCAACCCTTGCGTTCTGTCTGCGTTCGGTTTTGCTGGTGCACAGAATTTTGGAGAGTTAGGAACTAGAAGAATCAACCGTCTATAGCGGCAAATTTCCACTTTCATCATCCTTTTGATCTCCTATTCACACCTGGATTTTGTATAGCGCTTAGATACAATACACCTTACTTGCTGATTGCCGTTTGATTTTGGCGCGCTTATTTTTGGTATTTGTTCACGCTTTTTGAGTTAAATCGAAAAGCAGATTGATGCGAAAAATTACCGTAATATATTTCAATATTATTTTTAATTGTTCTTGTCACCTGTCTTGACTGGCGCTTGGTTTCGTTTCACTCCACGCTCGTTGATCCGTTATGAGGTTGGTGTGGGTTTTTATGTAGTTTTGTGGTTTCATTCTGTGTTTATCCTGCTTCAGTCGATGACATGGGTTTTGGTTTTCGTACATCTGTTCTTGAAACTACCTTCACTTAATTATTTACTTTGTTTTGAGACAGTAGACCTTGGCAACGCTTGACGGTTTTTCCGTCACAGCGTGTTAAGGTGCGTCTACCACATTCTCGTTTTTGCTGTCGTGCCCTATCTGCTAATGTGGGTTGTGTTGCTGACCTGGTGTGTAACCCTCGTTCTCAACCGTGGAAATATGAGTTGTGACGGAAGTGTTTGTTCTTTACTCCATGGCCCCCTTAGTGTGGTCCGTTCGTGGTACGTAATCGTGTTACAATTAGGTTACAGACCTAACGAATGTTTGCTCCCACTTGACGTTTCTGTATAGGCGGGAAAGTTGTGGATCTGCAGATTATTTCGGTTTTTACACCGTCCTATCCATTGACTTACAGATCAGTTGGTAAATGTTCTTAAATATACTGCTACTGTTCAGTCTATGCCGGTCACTGCTGTTGCCATGACTATTGAAAATCTTCAGCCACGACAATGTTTCATTCCATACTCTTATTAAATATCCCGTTTACTTCAGAATGGATTTAACATTTTTCACTTTCGCCTAAAGTCGTGTGACACCCCAGCCCGCGCGGCCGAAGCTTGACCTGTTTTATTTGACCCAAATAATAGCGTGCCGCTGTTTGGCATCTGTAGCTTGTCAGCACGTTGCTGCCACCGGGCTTTCTTCGGTGTGTAAGCTGTTATCGCCATGATAATAGGTGGCGTAGGATTATTGTACATGGTCCTTATGGGAATTCCCATATGCTTTAAAGCATATGACGCTGTATGCGTACCGAAAGCTACCATGTACACCAATCAGAAACGTTGAAATCTTCCGTACACACCGATGCACAACCTGTATAGAAAAACCCGAGCGAAAGGTGACGGATATAGCAGCTTAAAGTACATGATCCATGATGGTGTTCATGGAGCTTTAACTGTGTTTACTTGGGACCCATGTGTATTGGCTTAAGACAGCTATAAATAGATTACTGTTTCACTCGTTGTTCTCTTTCTAACGACCCCTAAGAAACTCCATAACAACATGAAATGTAAGCAAGATAAGTGAAAAAAGAACTGTGTACTTTGTGAAGAAAAAAACTGGGCCATATTAGAATGTAATGAAATGCGATGCACATTTTGAGTAATGGAAATGAACCGGCTCTATATTATACTCCATGCGTACTCATTTTGTGTTCGTAGTGGCATAAATTACCTCATACACCAGAATGTACTTCAATACGTTCAATACGACCATGTAGCTATAGCCAACATCATAATAGGTCACCTCAGGTATATTTTGCCTTACCAAGACAGTGTATTCAGTTCCCCGTCATCATTAACCTATTTTATGTCGTTCTTTTCTTAACTGTGCCTTGCGCCACTGCATTTCGCAAATTCTGCTGTTGCCGTATGATTTTGTTTAGATTATCTTTCAAATCGTTCGAAAAGCTGGCTCAGTCATCCCTTATTCTTCAGTAAATGTTCAAGACACCCCAGCTCTAACTACGTTGAGTGTTGTCGGATTCTGTACTTGGATACCGTGGTTAGCCATGTAACTTCAAAACATTCAACGCTCACTGTTTCATAGAAGCTGATGTAATAGTTTATAAGCTTTTGATGGGAAATAGCTGTGTTGGGTACATTGGCCTCATCATCAAAATGTACCCGCTGTCATTTGATCTGCAAGGTTACGTGTGCCGGACACTGTAAAGCCACTCGGCTCTAAAAAAAAAACGATCCCGCTACCCGAACTCACTATGATGTAATTGGTAGACAAGCATCGTTACGATCCGACCACCACTTAGTTTCTTCTTTTCAGTCACAAGGAATGACTAATGCGTGGTCTACTGTGTAACTTACCCTGATTCCTTGTTGCAGGTCTCTAATTAGGCTTGCGTTTCCGACACATGGGATGGTCTCGCTGTTTCCTCCCACTCACGTTGGAAACTCGGTAAGCACCAAGTCAATCAGTATATCGTCTTGGGGGTCCAGTGATGTCAGATGTATGGCTTTGGGCTATGGCGCGGAATCTTTTCCGGTTCACCTGTTGCATCCATTATGTAAGCAGTCGAAACATAGTCCCAACAGACATCGAACTAAACGAACGCGGTAAGGTTTGGAAACAAACCACACTTCTCCAGTAGTGCTTGGAAATATGGTTATTTCTATACTAGTGTGGGACCAACCGAAGCCACCGAATAGAGAAAAGGAAGGAACGCAAGGCGGGCCCAATCTATTCGGTGGCATTCAAAAGTACGTAGTACCTTCGAGTCTGTTAAACAACACTCGCAAAGGTGCAGGCTAAATGACTGAAAAATGGAATAATAAATGAGTCATTAGGAAAAGGCCAAGCATTCACTGCGTGCAATTAGTTACATGACTGAAGAAAGTGGCACTTAGTTCGTATCAGGTGTCTTATAGAATGCATACACGGAAACATGTATACAGAGCAGACAAGCAAGAAAACACAGTTTCCGCCAGAAACTTAGAGAAACCACACGCTCGCTGGTCACTGCACTGTCAATTACCGGTTTACTGCTGTTATTTTTTAGGATAGCGGGTGCCAGACATGTTTGTGGGCGTCCGTTAATTCAGAATGCACCGCAAGGTAGATGGTCGGAAGCACGGCGGCCATTAGGAATTACTCGGTTCAGACATTAAGGTAAAAGTGCGTATGTAGCGCGCAAAACGGTTCATATAGCTTGTTGACCTTTACGTGGAGTGATTGATTTCTTGATTGTGTTCCAAACCTTGACAAGATCAGTTTTCTGATTTTACACTCCAACCTCGGTAGATCGTAAGTTGATTGTCTTCGGCGAAGACTAGACGAGGGTGCACACATTCAAGACCCTGTGGTTGTTTTCGTTGTTGCTATCAGCATAATCGTCATGGACGGTAACACATCAGGGGTTCATACTGATGCTTAACTGCCATACTACCACGAAGGCGAAAGCCTATATGGGAAGAGAGATAGAAAAAAGCAGGGGATCTAACTACTAAAAACAGCAACGTCTATATTCAGACATACAATATCCAGGTGCCTACACCTTGTACACAAACAACCAAGCTGTAAGCGAAAGTAAATCGTCATCAGCAAAACAGCTTCCTGACGGCTGTTGCTATTGAATTGCTCTGAGCTAAATGTGCCAGAATCTGTATCTCAAGTGAAACACGTGCTATCCAAATAGTTTGCGGTCCCACAACCATGTAGTGTTTATAAACACGGACTAATTCACTAATCGCGTAACTGAACTTAGACACTGTTTTCTTGTATGCAGACAACCCTCGACTCACTGACCGGGCTTCCACTCTGGGAGACGGACGCGACTGATTATTTCCTTGCGCTTTGTCGTCAGTGATGCTCTGCTCACCTTGCGCCAGTCTGCTGCATCATTAGTTAGAGTTCATATCCTCAGTACCCTCTACTCCTACGTGTGATGAACGATCGAACGGTACGACATTCAACGCTTGCTGTCGAATGCTGACTTCTCAAAATCACTGTTATTTATCCTTTGCGTACGATCTTAGTCATTTATCTAGGGGTAGCCCGTGCCCATCTTAAATGCCAACTATTTGAATCCCTAGCGTAGCACCTCCTGCACATTCATCTGCGCTCGTCCCCTAGACTTCGGACAAATGCGCCTATTGCTAGTAATTGTCCAGCGTTCCCAAAGTCGTCCTTGCAGTTTCCGTACTCCCGCTGCCACTTACTCCACCTCTTAAATACACTAGCGGCTTCACATCCATTACGCTTGACTTCTGACCAAACTATTTGGTGCCATAATGAATGTTGTGATATGTCTGCAATATAGGTGCTGAATTTCAGTATTCAAAATTGCGATTCCGAACCCTATTTCGAGTTATCTAACCGATTTTTTTTACTGAACAGTAACAATGTTACACTTGGGTCAGGTGCACGCTTTCGTAAACATGCTTTGCTTAAATCCTTTCTGTTTACAGCAATTCTGCTGATTACACTGAACTCGCCACAAATTACCATGATGTAGTTGATAGCTTCGAAAGTTTGAATTTGAAAAGTGAGCTACTTCGAGGAATCTACGGTTACGGATACGAAAGGCCTTCTGCAATTCAACAGCGGGCAATCAAACCGAGCATCGAAGGACGCGATGTCATCGCTCAGGCACAATCTGGAACTGGGAAAACAGCCACTTTCACCATTAGCCTCTTGCAAAGAGCCGACTTAACCTCCAATACCTGTCAAGCACTCATACTCGCCCCTACGCGCGAACTCGCCCGGCAAATCAAGCTTGTATGTTTGCATGTTTGTTTATTTATATTTGCTTAGGTTGTTCAGCGTATTGGTATTTACATGAATGTGCGTTGCCATACGTGCATCGGAGGCACAAACGCGCAGGAAGATGTCAGATGTCTGGGTGCTGGGCAGCATGTTGTCGTTGGCACACCCGGGCGTGTTCTGGATATGATGGGGCGAGGTGTTTTGACAACTGCAAACATAAAAATGTTTGTTCTGGACGAAGCGGATGAAATGTTGTCGCGTGGTTTTGCAGATCAAATAAAGGAAATTTACCGATTTCTTCCGGAGGATGCTCAAGTATGTCTGACGCTCGTCTGTTCATGTCACCGATCTTACAGATTATGTTATTGTCTGCTACAATGCCAAAAGATATACTGGAAGTAACCAAAAAAATTATGAAGGATCCTGCTATCATTCTGGTTAAAAAAGAAGAACTTACACTAGATGGTATTAAACAGTTTTACATAAACGTTTCGGAGGAGAGGTTTAAGCTGGACACGTTGATGGATTTGTACCGTATTATGAACTTGAGCCAGGTTGTAATATTCGTGAACACGGTTCGAAAAGCGGAAGCCTTGTACAATGAGCTGATCAAAAAGAAGTTTCACGTTTCTTGCATGGTGAGTCTCTTACGTGCTTGTATTTGAGTTGTTTTTTCAGAATAGTGACATGGATCAGGAAGAACGTGATCGCGTCATGAGTGAATATCGTAGTGGACAGTCTCGTATTCTTTTATCGACCGACGTGTTAGCTCGGGGTATAGATGTTCAGCAGGTATCACTGGTTGTGAACTACGATCTTCCAAGCAACCGTGAAACCTATATTCACAGAATCGGTCGAGGTGGTCGTTTTGGTCGAAAGGGAACTGCAATTAACTTTGTGACGCAATCTGAAATGGAGGTCTTGAGTGATCTGATGCGGTACTATGACACTGAAATTGTCGAAATGCCTGACGACATTGCTGATCTTCTGTAACTCAAAACCCTTGTCTGCATCTCTCTCATTGCTTCAGTTATCCGGTTGCTGATCAAGTGAACCTGTAAAGCCGACTCGGTATTGTTATTTACCGATCATTTCCTGCGTTCTATTTTTCAACTCTGAACTGAGTAGGCCCCATTTGTCGATCCTCTGTCCTCTGCCCGTGTTATCCCGCTACACGTCACTTTTTGTTCCACACGAAATGCCCACTTTCGTTGTTCATGTTAGGGTTATGTACATGCCTGCTTACGACGTAAGCAAGCATATTCAGTTCCGATATTTACATTTTCAGATGCATCAAGTTTTTTTCCAGGATCGGTCTTCTCTCCTTCGATTTGCCATTTGAGTTAGCAGCTCTTTGTCTGGTTCGTAGCTAAAGAAATATATAACACGTTTGGATGATCGACGCTTATATGTTCAGTCTGTCGCGGCATAGCGAATTCCTCTCATGGTGTCCAACCATGTACTTTTCAACTCGACGGTTTTGTTTCGTTTTGCAGTCGGTGCCATATATCACAGCTCAACTACTTCTCTTTATTAATGGTTGCTGATCAGCTTTGTTTCAAACTACATTCAGTGTACGTATGCTGGCTGTACTTCATCTGCTTTTCTTTCTTGGATATTTCACTGTCAACGTGAAGTGAAATTATCAATTTTGACGCCTCGGTTTTATTGTCGTGCTGGCTACATACTATCGGAATGCTCAAATCTACACAAAAGCCGTCATGGTGTTGGGTGATGAAGTCTACAATCGTACGATTTAGTGGTTTGTGTCGTTACCGCTGAGCCACTCCGTGCTAAGTATGTTGTGTAGTTTCCCGAGCTGTGGTGAAATTCTGTTGCAACTTAGTTCTCAATTTGTTCCTTTTGTGCATACTGTCATGCAGCCAGTCACTTTCTTAGCTCAGCTGGTAGGCTAGCCATTCAGACAGAATTTTAACCGTTATTCGTGCAAATCAGAAAGCAGATATTAGTTTGTATTGTACTTTTCATATCAGATTACAAGCTATGGGTTCCGTAACTACTTCCAAAACCCCAGTATTTTGATGAAGTTTGATTTCTTTTCGTTGACTCTGGACCTTCGATTCATCCTATTCGGCTTGCTAGCAACATTTGTTTGCGTCCTCCGGCAATCTGAAAATAAACAGTGTAGTGTTATCTAATACTCATTGTCGATCGGTTACCGTTACGTGTACATGGTGTCAAAAAAGTGGACAAGACTGGTTATCGCCGACTTGACATGCGTACAAAATGGCTTTCGATTGTACTTTTCGCCTGCGTGCCGTGGCTTTTAGATTGTGCAGTTGGCTTGCTAACTACCATATATTCTTCGATTTACTCATCTTTACAGGAGTCTATTTACCATGCTTTCACGGCTGACATCACATGGTGGGCATTACGCATAGCTGGGCAAACGGGACAATTTCAAGGTTTTGCCCCAAAGAAGCACAGGTTTCATTTTCATTCACTAAAATCGTGTTTGTCCACTTTTGCTGAAACTTACTTCATCTGCTTTCTGCATTTCATTGATATGCTCCTCGATATGACATCGTTTTGTCTGCTGTAATGGCTTCACAACATCAGTCTGACGTCCCATAGTCTTAACTAGGTTTTGGGTCAAGGTAGAACCTCACCGACAACACTGCACTGGTAGTTGACACTGATACTCAAGTGTCAAACGACCATATGACGGACGATTGTTTTAAAGGTAGAAGAAAGGGAAAGGACCAGACATTCTTCTTGCAATTCTGGTCCATATGAAGACGATCAGACGCAAGCATTCATTGGGGTTGCAACTAAGTACCCAACATGTGCAGGATATTCGCAATTTTCGCCGTCCCACTTCACTAGTTGTACTTATTTCATCGGCCTGACTTGCCCTACCACCATGATGTAGTTATCAGATTCGTGCGCCGGGTGGACCTGAATAGTTTTTTGAGTACGACTTGGTTCCATCTGATTGCAACCATATCGGACGGGCTACGGGGCAGTCGGATGAAAGGTCAGTCTACTCACGCTTTCGGGTTGTCATACTGATTGCGTAGAAGTGCTTAGGTAGGAAGGCACAGTCCAATGAGCATGTCGCATAAATTTCATGGTGAAAGTGTATCTGTCCTTCAAATAAGGAGGAATGGAGTTAGAAGACGTTCTTTCAAGCATAGGGCGCTCCAGTCGTTCAACAGTTTATGGTGACCGCTAGTATATTGTTCAATGCGTTCGAAAAACCAACAGCATTCAGAAGTTTGATCTGGCCTTAAATGCTGCACGCGGCAATAACCAGAATCAATCATCAGTGTTCCCCGTGCTTTCACTTTAAAATGATCTCATATTGACAAGTAGATACTTTTGGGTTCGGAGTGGGGATATCCAAGAAAACCGTATAACTTGTCTTGCCGGCCGGATAGTAGCAATGGAGTCTCAACTTGCCTCCCCGTCGACATGCAACGGGCAACAATGAGATTATCCAGCCATTACGAGTTTTGCGTTCTGTCTTGCTCTCCGGTTTTCCCATCACTCTCACGTGACTACTCTTTTCTAAGGTCAAGGAAACCGATAGACCTCGTGCCTTTTATTGTGCACAACCCCCTGCATCATCATCATAGCAGCCATGAGCTAGACAAGGAAAATACTGGGGCTGCCGCTTACTTCAACAGTGACGTGGAATATCCCAGAAAAAAGCGTTACTAAGACGGTTGAAAATTAATTAAAGAAGACTAGGCGGTATGCATGCAAATACGCCATTGACTGCGACACACTGCCATCTCGGATAGCGTTTCCAGCCAACGATTTGCGTGATCATTAGGACCCCATCCAAGTCGGTCACCGTGTTTGAGCAAGTACTCATATCTGAGAATTCATGTATGACGTGTTCCGGGGACATGAGTGTAGGATTTCGACACCATCATTCATAACGATAGTCAAAAGAAAATTCATGTAGAATCGTAGTAATTGACGTACCGAGCACGACAGGTTTGTACGTGAAACAGGAATGTGGTAGTGTTGGTAATCAGGGACGGTGTGGTGGTGATTATTATTTTCAGCTCCGAGCCATACCCGTGTATACCTTGACTCAAACTACCGGTAGTCTTTTCGTTATTCCGTAAGATAGCAGGGTACTAAATAAGCATAATTATGCGTAAAGACGAGAAGTAGAGAGGGTGAGAACAGAACAACGACAAAAACAACGAAGCCCCGAGAAAAAGAGGGTTTTCACCAACTGTGACACCGTCATGTCCGAGAGCGTTTCCGGCCAGCGGAGTGGATAGTAGCGAGCACCCCAACGGGACCGGCGGCGCCTACCCGCTTTGCTGTGCGAAGTAGTCAGGACTTTCATACCGCGTGACCACGTCATTGCATCGTGTCAGAGCCAGCCTAGTGTTGTAACGTTGTGGTATACGCTCCTGACCTATTCTGCTGCCATGACGTGATGGTCAGTTTTGTGCACTGCATTGATCCGGAAGGCTATACTGACTAGGGTATCAATCCCACTGGATGCAGCCTTGTCGGATAAACTAAAGGGGAATAGTCAGACGGAAAGCACATGCATTCATGAGGCTGTACGTGGCACTGTTGACCACGTAGTGAGGCACGATCCTGTGAGTATACAAAAAAAACTGTTTATAGTTGCTGTGATGGTGATGATTATGGTTGCAGAGCTGGTCCTCCACATAGGGAAGAGACGGGCTAAAAAGTGTACCCTCAAACAACGAACACTCCGGTCGCCCAGTGGTTGACAATGACTGCCGACATAATATCTAATACGGTCGAGAGGCGTTTGGCATCCTTTGAAGGCCTGTTATAGCTTCGAATACAACCACTGCGCGCAGACTTAACCAGAATAAGGTAACAGTGTTATTATTCGCCTTGCTGTTGAACTAGGCATACCTCTCATTGCGAGGTGAATCAGATTCTTTGGTCGCTGGCTTCGAGCAGGGTTTCTCAAAAAGCTGTCTCCAATTGACTCTCAGGTCAGATATTCGAGTCGGAGACCCGGGGTGCGGTCCCTCAAGTCAATTCCCTTCCACGGCACAAACGACTGAGAAGTATCAGAAGTTACCGTTCTGATAGCAACACTATTTGTTTATTGCCAATTTATCCCAATTCGATCCCGTTTTTGCTGATTTCCATGCACCCTCGGGTGATCTTGTTTTCCAAAACCAAGAAAACTGGTAAACATTGGCGCGTTCAATGTCCGCACTCTCCGACAAGTTGGTCTACAAGCTGCCTGACAAGTACTCTCTCATGTCTGATGTGTGCCGTGTGTCGGAGACACGAGTCTACGGTTCTAGCACCGTTACTCATTGAACTCACCTTGAGATAACTGTCGATCCAAGTGCCACTTTGTCAGGGCCTCTGGTGACGCCACATTTGAATCGTGTGATCAATTTGGAGTGGGAATCACACTGAGTTCCAGAGCAGGGTAATGTTTGTTCGATCGAATCTTATTGAGCAGTCTTTTATGCACTGTCAGACTCAATACATTGGTTAAAGTCTGTCAACGCAAATCAGAAGGGCGTTGTATATTCCTTATATCGGCGTATGCTCCAACGGACAATCGTTCGGATACGTTTGAGAAGACGTCCGATTGTCGCTGAAAGGAAGGGTGTATAATGCCTGTGTGCGTACCATTTTGCTTTATGGTTCGGAAACGTGGCCTGTTCACAAAGAAGATATCAACAGACTTGTTGTGTTTGACCATTGTTGCCTCTGCCAATTGGCCCAGATTAAGTTGACTGATCTCGTGAGCCATGTGGCTGTTCGCCGGCGCGTATTCCGGAACGCTCGGGATGCGTGGTCAGTTGGTCAACTAATTACGTTGCACGGCTTGCGATGGTTGGGCCACGTACTCCGTATGTCATCTGATTGTTCACCGTACCGGGCATTATATGCTGAGGCCACCAGCAGTTGGGTAAAACCGCGTGTTGGTCAACCAACAACGTGGTCACGAAATATGAAGACCTTGACTGCTCCATTGAGCAAAGTGGGTAAGTGTCGCCTGCTTGGATGGGGTCTTCGTGATCACTCAAACTGCTGGTTGGAGACGCTATCCGTGTTTGCGGTATATCGCAGTCAATGGCCTTCCTGTACCCATACTATTTCTAGTTCTTCCGCTTAGTCTTCTTTTAATAATGTTGTACCTTCTTAATAACGTTTTCATCTGGGATATTCCACGTCACTGTTGAGGTGAGCGGTGGCCCGGGCCACAGTATTTTTTGGTCAGGCTCATGGCTGTTATGATGATGAAAGAGACGTTCTAAGACGCTCTCGTTGATCATCTGGAACAGATTAAACACTGTGACGTCACGTTACTAGTCAGCGATTTGACTGCTTAGCTTGGTTGTACTTCTCCAGGCAGGAAGCGGCTTGGTGGCTGTCTAGCGTCTGGATTCGATGCACAGACGGTGGTGAAAGACTGTTTCAGCTTTGTACATCTCATGGCATCTGTATTTCGCGCCTCACATTTCGACACAGGAGAAGGATTGTGATACGTGGAGACCTCCCTGTGCTTCTCAGGCATGAACACAGTTCGATCACGTAGCGGTCAGTTACAAGTGTTGTCACTCTGTCAAGGACTGTCGTGCATTTTGGAGCAACCACCTGGACACGAACCGTGCTGTTGTGCATATCAGTCTTGTTTTGCCGTTTGCACAGAGACAAAACACTCATAAACGCAGGACAATTAACTGGCATTCTGGCGAAGAGAGTGTAAAGAACGCTCACCAGGAAGCGTTGGTGAACAATTTGTCCAGTTTGACTCACTTAAGAGAATCTAACGCCCAATGAAAACAAACCGCAGCGGCTATGAAAACCTGCTGTGAGGAGATTTGTTCTGAGGGAGTAGTGCAGTTACGACAAGGGGGTTCGTATAACCGGGAAACCTCAAGAAACGGATATTGCTGGGTTTCCGCTGGCCCCGAAAACAGCGGTAGCTGTCGTGAACTTGAACACAAGCCGACTAAAGGCTTGCGTGATCGTTATTTGGCCAAACAACAAAAAAGGTGGGGCGAGCCTTTTTATTTGGGGATGATGGAATGCTGTTTTTCCTGGTTCGTCGCTATGTTGGCAGCCTTGCTGGTGTAAATGAGACCATATGTAAAAATGGTGAAACAATTATCGTCATTCTATTACGTGCTGCCATCTTGGGTTTATCTGGACCGATCATCAGTTGCAGAGATCATGAACAAATAGGCTTAACTGCATGGTGATCATGTAACGATGTCATTGCGAAATCTTAATTGGGTAGCTGTGGCGTGTCCGGTTCTGGATCTTCTGGGCATTCAAGTTACTGATTAAATGCCATCCGAGATTGCAACGCGGTGTAATCAATAAAGTGCTTACACGCACAATTATGATTCTGTTTAGCTTTGCTCTACCCATTTTTCTCCTAGGAAGCGGTTTGTGACTGTTGGAATCTGCACCTTCTGGTCGTATGAACACTGCGACCGTTCGCCAGTGCCTATTTCGAAACTTCATGTGGCTAAAAAAAAATAAACAGCATTGTCCACGCTAATTGTGCACGTTCTTCGTAGGCTTCTGGAAACGCGTCACCGGGTATTGTTTATCGAGACTAACAGCATTCGGGTATAGCCACGAGATGGTCGGACAGTGATGCAGTCACAAAGCATGAATCCCCTGAACGTCTCGTTCAGTAAGGTAGATGTGTAGTTTACGTGGTCGAGGACTCCAGGGTAACTCATGTGAATAACTAGAAGTGTCTGAGATGTCATCAGTGTAACTGCGTACGCAACGTGACTTCTATCTTATTGTGTTCTGTCCAGTTCGTTTTCTTGTGTTTGATGACATTCCTCATCACTTTTACAGTGACTGAGCTCGAGCCACGACGTCTGGTCTGCCTCATGAGGTGGACATCATTCACTTTTGACTATGACCTACGTCCAAATGCTAGTTGTAGTAAATGTATATTACCCCTAAGCGGCACGTTATTATTATTGAGCTAAAAGGGCGGAGTGACGATTTGATCGACGGAGCAATCGTGCGAACGAAAAGTTAATTCATGAACTGTGCGTATGGCTACGTTCTTATAGAACTTATCGTCAGGTGTAGTAGATTGAGAGAACCAGGTACGTTGTTACGTCTTGTTATCGATGAACCGCGTTTTATTTCGAGTGTTAGTGCGCGAATATGGCACATGCGGAACGTTCGTAAGATGTGTTCTAATCTAGGAAAACAATGGAATGCGCTAGTATCATGCGATGTCAGACCGTTTTTATCATCAAGCCCATGTTGCAGCAATTGTGTACTGTTCACAAGCCAAATTATTTGCAAATCATTATGATAGAGCAACGCCCATCGACTGCTATCTATTGCTGATAAGTGTATTATCTACGCCATATGAACAGATTCGCGGTACTGTATATTCTTCCTTCGGATATCTTAGCCATCGTGTTTTTGACTTCCGAAGTTCCATGTCTCGGGTTTGCGTATCTTAATGAATCGTTTGTCCATTAGAGTGAGTGTAAGTTCTCGGCATTCTCAATAGGGACATGATCTACCAGTTTACCTGATTGTCTGCGACCAATATTGACTCGCGATGATGATCGATTCTTTCGCCTCTTCATCTTCAAACGGATATTATAAAGCGACCTACAGGACACAGACGGTCGCTGTCTTAGAATGAAACGAGTGGGCCTAGCGGCTTTGTCGTATCTCGCCCGCAGTATTTTACATTTTAGCGGATCGATATTTGAATTCATGCGATTTAAATATGTTCAGTTCCTTGAACTATTTTTTCTGCGATCACGGCCACACGATTGATGGCCTCACTGCTGACATAGTTTGCTGATGACTACTTTAATGATTGTCAGTGTATAGAGACTGTGTTGTTTGTTCTGTCTGACTCGCTTGTTCAAACGGCCTATAGAGGGTGGTTGTCGTTAACCTATAGCACTGGGTGTCATTCGACGGTCTTAAGTACTCGATTCGAAAGCCTTTGAATACTGCATCACTGAGACATGCCAGTCAGGCACTGCTGGTGCCGTTTAATTCTTTCTTACTAAACAGCCATCTGGGTGGTATTATCGTCCGCAAAGACGTACTCTTCTACATTCCATATGTAACATCAATTCGCACCTCCATGTCTCTCAGCATGATAGTTTGGAGTGAAGCTTATAAACAATCCTGCACGTGCATTACGGCGTCCCAGGATGAATTACGCGCATGCGTTTTCACGACGAGCTACATTGAGGATCGCTTCCGTTGTCGGTTATGGTCGCATCATGTTGAGTTGTAAATTGGGGCGGTAAGCTATTGATCTATACCGGTTGCATGATTCTAACCAATAAGCTGTACCCGGATTTCGGAAACTGACAAAATCATTGGCATTATGACGGAAAACTAAGGGCAGTAAGACGAGTCTTCGTTACTGTGATTTGGTGGCGTACTTTGTCTGATAGTATTTTTGAGTCTTATGTACTTTCGTAATTAAACTTCCAGTGCGACTGGGTTGTGACTTCGGATCTTCATCTAGTGACTGACTTGTTTTTCAGAGATAACTGACTTACGTGGATAGTCTGTAGTGATACGTCAATTCTGCATCGTCTTTTTTCACACTGAAAGTGCAAGTGTATGTTCTTCTTGTCCACGATCCGCAAAGTCACATAACGATTTATTTTGACTATAATTGATTGAAATGGTGGTGCGTGCGTGTGTGGTTTGCCTGACCAATGCCATTGTCTTCGTACTTGACTTAGTTGTTGCTGCAATTTGATGTCCTTCCCTGACTGTGGATTGGCAAATTGTACTCCACCTTCTGCGTTGTATTGAATTCTGCAAGGCAAATTAGTGTAAAATGTCACCATGCACACAGCGATTATGGCAAAAGGATCAATTGCATTTTGGGTCAACGTCACTTGCAGGGAGGTTAATGATGCAACTTTTGTCTTAACACAATTCCGTCCGTAGATTATACCGTTTTTACGGAATCATTCCTATTAATCAATTAAAGTCGAAACAGGCTTGTTTTGTGGATGGGTTAATCGTTCGACTGTCCAATTGCCTCGAGGTTAGGTAGATCGTTTACAACTTCTGAGGCCGCAAAATTTATTATTTTTCGGGGATATCTATTTCCAAATTGCACTTTGACTTTGTTGATAACTATTAGTCTATTGCGGGATTTACTAGAGTTGACTGTTTGTGCATCAGGTATCATGAACAGAGGCTAAGTTCAGCTTCTTTGGTGAATCTGACGGGAACTACTACATAGTTGCAATGTACTCAAGGTATATCTAACCTCCGTTTACCGTGTGTTAATTTTGAAAGTCGTCTGGCCGACTTATTTGCCCTTTTTTACGCGTTTTCACGCACTGTCGGCTTTGTGAGTATTTTCCCACCATGGTCTGACAATCGTTCGGTGTCAACGATTGTACTGGTGATTGCTTCGTCACTCATTTCACAATATTACATCTCTATCCAATTTCAAAGTTAAGGCGCTTGCGTTGGTGGTTGAAACCGATGTGATTTAAGGTGATTGACGTGTTTTTTTCGAGGATTCTCGTTTACATGCTGATGTTAGCGCGGATGTCAGTTTCTTTTTAGTACTGGTGGCGGACTATTGTGTTGGTCAGCAGCGGGCACAAGTGAATACACGCTGCTTGGTTACCCAATCTGTCTTTGGTCTCGGCAGGTTCAGGCTGAAAGGGTGGTGAACGACTCACTGCTGTTTATTTTCTCTGAACCCTAAGATTCTTACCTGCTTTGATGTATTAACTTCATCCAGCGAGTTCATAACGATAGTCAAAAGAAAATTCATGTAGAATCGTAGTAATTGACGTACCGAGCACGACAGGTTTGTACGTGAAACAGGAATGTGGTAGTG
>JTDE01001823.1:24217-72916 GCA_014338405.1 Paragonimus skrjabini miyazakii | reverse complement strand
ATATATATATATATATATATATATATATATATATTCAGAAATATCGTCTAGGAGCCCGATGGGCATTTATATTTCGTGTGACAGGGGGACGAATTGTATTCTGAGATCGCTGTTCCTGGTACCTTGTATTCCAAACACGCTCAGTAACTCACGGAAAACACAAACTTGACACCAGTTCGTAAATATACGGCCATACTCGAGATAGCGTGTACTAGTAGCAGAATGGTAAAATTTATTTAAGAAACCGATTGCGAATGTCCTTCAGTTTTCACCTCATGACGTGTGATGACGAACGCTCGGTACGACTACTTTTCACGTTCATTGTAGACTTTTTCCTAGATCTGGGACTATATTTTTTTCGAAAAAAAATTCGCCTAAAGTTGTTCACAAAGACGGGAAGGTATACTTGGATAGTTTCAGATGTCCAGATCTACCAGATTTGTGGGAAATTCTAAAGTTGGAGGAAGCTGAGTACTCATGTACATCTAAATCTAAACTGGACGGCTTAGCACAAGATAGTCAGTGGATTTTTTAAAAGGTTGCAGTTTAAATGTCTTTTGTTTCTTTAATCAGTGTGCTGCGAGTTTGAAATGATTTTGATGAATCGGGTTTGTTCAGCTGAACGCGTTCAGACTTGACTGACAATAGGAATAATCAGTTCTCTTTTGAAAGCATGCACTCAATCGTTTTACCTGTTTGGTAGGGGACGGTAGACATGGCTAACCAAGTGTGTAACAATAAGACTGTTGAAAGTTCAAACTCCGTGAACAATTTATTTAAGCTGCCTGCAACACAAGGCCCTGATTGCTGCCTATCGGCATACTTATGTACGTAATACGTGAAGATAGTCGCATAATGTATAACTATTTGTCACTAGCCTGGGTGATTTTGAGCTCGTGGTCCAACTTTCAGGGTTCAGTCTTTGAGTCCATCAGAATGTGAGCCATTCTCAACATGTATTCCGGACAAAACTATAGGGCTAGTCACTCTTTTAGATAAGTTCATTAATGTATAGATTGGCCTACTCTCGTTGTTAATCAAAGTATCTAAAACATTTTGCCACCAGTTCATTTTAATCACCACTGTCAGAAATTTTAGGGACAAATCATGCATCTTGATTCCTCTCATCCATGTCAGTTCGTTCAGACTAGCTATTGAAAAGACATTTTAAATTACCGGCCACTGATGATAGTTAACAGGCTACTGAGTACACATGTCTATCCATTCGGTGGTTATAGCAACAGTAATTCCAGACATCCGATCCATCCAAACTGAATTAGTTTAATCTCTACCTGTAAAGCAGTGCACCACTGTTGTGTCCATGATATACGACCTCTGACCAACTCAAAGCCTTGCTTGATTTGGTGCTGACTCAATGATTTCATTCTTTTCTTCATTCAGTAACTTCACGAAGTACCTGTTGTACAATTCCTATATAAATGTTCGGATTGAGCTTCAAATAGGTTTCTTTAGCGTTTGTTCTACTGTATATTGATCGGATGAATAGACGCTTGTCTTGTTCCGATAAGACACTTGGACGTCTTATTTTGGTGACATTTATGCTTATTGTGGAACCCATTAAGCGGTACTTTGTTCCCTATTGTAACAGAGCAGTCTGCTGTGGGTTCAGACGCATTTGTAAACATGGAAGAGTTTTTTTTCTAGTCGTTGCTTGTTTAGAAGCGTGATATTACTAGTGCGATTTTTGGCCCACAGCATTGCTTATCGTGCGATCGTCATTGGCACTCAATACCCTCACGTTAAATGGCCAATCATGGTCAACCACGTGACTCCCTTGGTACGTGCGGTTCTACTTTCATGAAAAAGTGACTTTCAAGCGTGCAAAGTACACAGACTATCTGTATAGCCCAATCGCGGCCATTTTTTCCACATTTGGGTGATTGGGACGAACACAGCGAACTCATAACTGGATATTTTCATGTATTTTTTAAAATGTGTATTTGGCTAAGCAGTGTACGAAAAAGCGTTTCTACAAAGCACATTTAAGTAAACTTAATTGAGAAAAGAGTGACAATCAGCATAGTTTTGCCGCGGAGCCCAGTCAAATTTAGAATATGTTCCATTTGACAAATCCCATTGTTCCCCTATTCTTGACGTGTGAGTAAGAACTGTGGTGAGTACACAAGTTCGTTAACTTCTTGTCTCAAAATTCTTGTGGTGAGTATTTGGTTGTTACATAGTCACTTTGGTCCATTTCGGTTGCCAGCTCTAATAGACGTAATAGTACAACTATTTTCTACTTTGAATAGTGTGAGACGATATGACAATACAAACGGTGCATCCGAATTCTAGGTTCGATTCTCAAATCTTCATTCTAACTTGACCAATTTCGTCTCCATTTGAACCCGTTATAATGGAACTCGCATTCACATCGGTGCCTTTTTGTTGCAAACTGAAGTGTCACGTCGGTACTGAACGTTGACATGGTGTTTGACATCTTGACAGTTTGACATCTTGATGGTCCATTGAGTTAAACTGCATGGTGTAATGAGCACACCAAGAAAATCCCTCACGGCAAGCAGGCTAATAAGTAGATGCCCGAGAAACCACAGTCTCCTGTTCTTCCAGGTTGTGAGTTGGAATAAGGTTGACTACTTTTTCGCAAATCCGTGGCGTTAGTTCTAACACTGTTATCCACCCGCTGCCTTGCGATACCAGATTTCGAATGGAGGATTTTGATTAAAAACCGTAATTTGTCTGTCTGAGCTTCCTGACTAGCTCATTTCACATACAGCCATGAATACTCATAGCATTACTGGGTCCATACTGTGCCTGCCTGTTCACAGTATAAACCGAGTCGTTCTATCTGCTGCATACAGTAACGTGAATAGGCGAACGTGTGCTACTCTAATCAGTTTAACTTTCCGGCCTTTTGCGATCCCCGTTTTCAGCAGTTATTCTGCAGATCCCGCAATAAGTATTGCTTACAATATTACAGCTCTCTCATTAAGCCACACGTTGAACCTCCGGTTTCCATCGTCTCTCCTTGGCTTTAAAGTGACAATCAACGTGGGTAAATTTAACGTCCGCGCTTCGCAAGTACATGTCACCAGGTCGCTTCCTCTCAAAAGTCGACATCTGTTACATTTCACAAACAAGAACCCAGGGCAGTAGTCAGTGTATTAAACTGACGTTAACCCTTTCGTAATATTTTCACTGTGAATGCCTATGTTCCAGGTGATCACAGTGGCGTCGTTGTCAGCGACACCGTTTACTCGTATCTTAAAATGGAGCCCTAGTCTTATTATAACCATTTAATTCGGAATTACAAACATCGAGGTCGATCGTCCTGATGAAGTGACAATCTTCTGCTAGATTTATGCCGAATGGGTGCTGGCGGACGGCTGTCGCAGCTGTACTCTGAGCAGAGGATATTTTTAGCCAGCACCAGTTTTAGACATCTTGCTTGTCGACATTTTACTTGGCGCCTTCTTTCTCAGAATCAAACTTGGTCCCTGATGGACCACATAGCTCTTAGTTATAGGCGGCGCGGCTCTGTTCAGGCCCATTGTTCTTAATGGAGTGCACACTTGGCTTCAGACCATGCATTGTTCCGTTACCGTTTTCCCGTTAATTTTGTTGGACATTTGCCCTACTGACCGCAACGGCGAGATGTCGAGAAACTGGTCAGGCCAGCAGTGAAGCATAGACACCAATCTCGCCTGGAATTTAAGTTTGGCAGTTCTAATCCAGAAGATCCCAACAGCTGCTAGATTTAGGGTTCCCAGGTCATTCATGAAGCAGTTACTATAACATGCAGCTGGGTGGTTCGTGAGTTTACTAAAAATTAGGCCTCAAGGAGATAGCCTTGTTTGTTAGATATCAAAAGTAACATTTCTCATGACCACTTATATGGTTGGCGGCATCCGAAACGGATTAGCCTGTCACAGTGACCGAAGCCAAAGGACGCCTGCGCTTTAAACCACCACCGCAAGTGGCTTGCGATTCCACTCACACACCACGTACCCCGTGTAAACCCGAAGAAATAAGACCAGTAGTTGCATGAGTGAGGCCTTTGTTTCCAGCAGGCCAATGCTGGTTGGCCAATTAATTAGTTAGTTATTAGTTACCTCTCGGAGAATAAACACACAGAGAGACTACAATTACAAGACCTAAACTGAGAAGAAAGATATGTAAAATGTAGTACAAGAAGCATTTCAGTATAAGAGTGCAAGTTGGTGTATTCTAGAGAGGATAAAGATGAAAAACAAAATTCAGATTGGACTACGAAAAGAACAGACAAACCATTCATAACACAATACACCAAAAAAGCCGAAGAGAAGAATGAGTAGAAGAACACAGACACTCAAATTTTTTAGAAGAGGAGCGGATTAGTTGCCAAACTACCATGGTCTTGGTCGATGTAATCATTAACCAAAATAGAATGTATATGCTGATATGACCTACCTGAGCCTAACGTACATGATTGTACTAAAGACAAGGGGCTGGTGTATGACAGTTCTCAAGTAGAAAACACTGTCAGACGCTATCTTACCCCCATCAAGTACGTTGGAATGCGCTTTGTAATCTCAGACTGTAATGCTACTGAACGACTGCTTTGACTACGTTGATTCAGTTTTGGATGATGAGGTTATGAAGCTTGTAGCCTAGTTTGTATGCTTTGGAGGTTTCATTAGCAAAATTAGAAATATAAGAAATTGAAATGAGGCTCGTATCTATAAAGCTAAAGCGTCATTCATTACTATGTGAATCCCTTGATGATAGAGGAATTTAAGAGTATCGACGATTTTGAGTACCGTGTTGTTTCTGGAGTGCAAAACCTGTGTGGTCAGAACAGAAGACGCGAATCGTCTTCAGGTATCTGCCATCGTTGTCTGCGTTGTATTACTCGACGGAGGTGGCATCAATGGAGAAGCGTCGAACAGGCTATGAAGTATATACTTAATACTGAGTTTCAAGCACAAGAGTGGTCCAGGAAGCAAACAAATGATGAAGACAAATTTGTACGTTGAGGCAGGAAGAATGAATTGGTTGCCGAAGCCAAAGTTATCAGTAAGGAAGCAATCATCAGTTAAATGCTGGTGGCCATCTGAAGTTTGTTTAAGACGGATGGTAAATTATCCAGTAGCTTACGGGCACCGAGTTGAAACGCTTGTCCGATCAATCTGGGAAAGTACACTCATTTAACGTTCTGACAGTCCAATAGGCTAACATAATGACGCTCCGATTTTCATGAGGCCGACGATCCACTTTACATCGTTACGACACGATCATTATTCAGCCGCGTGTTGTTGTGCTTGTGTGTTTACGTACGTGTGTCCACCGGAGGCATGAGAAAACGCATACCAGACAATGCGCACACTTTATTCGTCACAATTAATGATATTCGAGTATGTTTCTCGGACTGCGCAATGTTCCAGGTAGAAGTTACTTGTAGACATTTGGATGCTGCATGGTGGACCCTACGTTCCATGTGTGTGGTTCCATCATTTCTGTAGGTCGTCGTCCGTGTGCACACCTCGGAGATCTAACTCAAAACCGAACAACTCTGCCGTTGTGTATAATTCTATTCTCACTTTGTTCATGTCTTCATTACTTACATGGGTTGGTGATCGCGCATATTTCTACCAAAACATTCACACGAGGTTTTCTTAGATTGACTCGGACGTAAAATTGCCAAGTGACTTGGAGAATATTTTTCATTGGTCTTCTCCTAAATATCTACTTTTATCACATCAGGATGTATCGTTTTTATTGCTTTAGAGTCGTCAGCTCGTTTGTCAGTTCCCACACTCTTGATACAGACAGAATGTGTGTATTCCATCGTGATTATTTAAATACCCCTGTTTCTCATTAAGGGTGGTTTAAGTGCGTGTTTTCTGTACTTAGTGAATGCTAGAGTTTTGTATGGAGTGACTGAAATGTCTGTTAACTTTCTGGGAATTAGTTGTTTTTACACGTCTACATTCTCCCTCGTTAGTCATATAACAGGTCCTTTGGTGTTACAAGTGTTCTCGAACCCCTATTTAAGTTCACGAGGTTTTATCTAAGTTCAGCGTTATTCAACGTGTATTTATGAGTTAATAACACTTGTTACGAATTGTTGGACGCTACCAAGAATTCGGCCTAAAGACTCCCTCTGATACTTCTTATCTTGTGCACTCAGATCTGGTACATTATATGTTAAATTTATCCAGTGAATGTATGCCTAGTCTGCCGTACAACGGCCCACAAATCTTCATTTACTCCATGCTTTACTCAACACTTATGTACAAAACT
Organism: Paragonimus skrjabini miyazakii; assembly: GCA_014338405.1. Classification (NCBI taxonomy): domain Eukaryota; kingdom Metazoa; phylum Platyhelminthes; class Trematoda; order Plagiorchiida; family Troglotrematidae; genus Paragonimus; species Paragonimus skrjabini miyazakii. The sequence goes on along the minus strand of JTDE01001823.1, from coordinate 66,655 downwards.
TAGTGTCCACTGAACTGTTCACTCAGATTAAGCAGGGATTTTTTCCATTTTAAAACCAAGGCGAGGAAGTGCTACTTTGTTTACTTTCAAATGTTTGGTTACGAGGTGGCATTACCAAATTTCCATCATTTAAATGAATAACCTAGCTTGACTTCAAGTAGTCGCGTGACCCAACTGGTCAGGTCAATACACCATCTTGAATCAAACATTATGTTACATATGAGCTCTGTTAAGAGTAGTAGGTTAAGTTGCAGCTTCTTTTCAGGGCATATCCATCGGAAGCCTCTGTAAATGCGAAAGTTTTGCAGGCAAATTTGAATGTCGTACTCGATAAGTGGAGTTTTATTTTGCCCACGTGACGCAATATTTGGGTCAAGCATTCCAGGTAGATCGTTTATACAGATAAACAATGGTGCGGTAATATAGTTACCGCATCCGAACGTGAACTAAGTTTATTGCTGAATTCACGAACGTCGGAATACCGTACTCCTTAGCGATATGCTGCATGAATCTCGTTTGAGATTAGTTAAGGAGTTTCCACTACAATTAAGGTAGTTAACGCAAGGAGCAAAAAACTTTGTGTCAGATTCAAATATCAACTCGAATAGGATTAAGGAATCAATTCATGAACAAATGCGGATGATTCAAATAAGACCCGACTGTGAAAAATTCGTGTTGCTGTGGGTGTCAAACAGAACACAGGAACTGCATGTACTGTACAAATCCATTCCCTTAGTTCAGAAGTACTCTGTTTCTGGCGCATGAAATGCAACAGAGCTGTAAGTGTGGACTTTTTTCACATTGTAGAAACATCAGAAATTTCGTTTAACATATGCGACGAGTGGTTCTTACATGTGTGGTCCCACCGCCTTTTTCCTTAATAGCAGAATGAATTTAACGCGTTAGCTCATTGGTCGACCGGTTGTTCGCTTGGTTGGTTCGGGTCTTCCATGAGCTTATCATAAGGGTGGACTTGTTCATCGCACCGATTGTATGCTCACTTGCAGCGACAGTTGAAGACAGGGTTAACTATGTCATCAACCCTGATAGACAAGTTGGCTGAAATGTTGTCGGTCATCCCATGTCGTCAACTTCACTGAATGGATTACATAGTTGCATATGCAATTTCTCACCCAGTCAGATAAACCCACTTGTTAATTACACTGATTTTATTGATGAGTCTCTTGTGGAAGTCTCAAATCTACCATGTTCTCAATGTCGCAGCCGCTTTGTTTGTCTAGCCTAAGTGTCAGAGGTAGGGAATGTGCACTACAAAGGCATTCCTTCGCCTTGCCCTTGCCCAATCAGTTTAATCCTTCTTTTTTGAACGGATGCGAAAAGCGGACTAAATCTTCACAATTCTAACCATATACTCACGAGAAGTGGACCACCTCATAGATTTATCATAGCAACCCTTTCCTCAGAGCAGTTTACTGCGTTCATAGGTTAATATTAAGTGGACCAAATAGCCAATTTGATTACGTTAGTTTTTAAGCTTGTATAACTGATTTTTCGACAGTAATCTAAGCCCATACGTTAGTGACTTGTCCTTGCAAAGTTCTCTTTCAAATTTGTTTCAGATCCGTCAGTCAATTAGAGTTGTACGAACTGCTGTATCTACACCCTCCTCGGTTAGTCATATTGGCCAAATTTCTGTTTGCTTGGACTTTGAGCCCGTATTGCCTTGTCTTAGCATAGGCAAATGACTGAAGTATTGCACTGTGTGACTCATTCTTAACCTTGATGTCACTCTTTATGTGCACTTGACGCGTTGACTCACGAGATCATCCTGGACTCATTACATGATTCGACGACGATCTGCTCGCCGCCTGTCACTGCAGTGGCAAATTGGCTAGGTGGCTAAAGTAAACTCATACGACTCGATGTGCGGGAGAAGAAATCCGAAAGGAAATGTCAACAATCACCAGAGATGAATAAGCGTACGTTTTTCTTTAATATCATCTCTACATCAGCAGCTGAAAAATAATGTAAGTTAGACAAAACTTATTGGTGTGTTGCGTGTATTATGGCTCCGACTGAAGACTGGATTCCCAATGTCGATTTTTTGAAGAGGATGAAAAAAGGATGCCAAGCACACAAATGTTTGACATAATCAATATGTTACGTTATTCCACTGGTCTTCCTGCTCGCTGTCAGTGAACAAGCTGCATTTCTCACAATGTCAGCGGTACATTGTCGTACCATAAGTGTACGCACTCTGTTGTAAACATAGAACAATTTGAGTTGATTAGTTCTAAGCAATCACCTATTGTGGTCTGTTGACTAACCGGTAGTCAGTATGTACGCAAGGCTCGTGCTATAGCATTCTAAGTGCATAGCGTAGAAATGCTTACTGTGGAATTTTGGTAAACCAAGGTTGACAGTTACGCATTACAATTCCATTTCTATCGAATCCAGTATATTCTAATACCAATTTATGTGATTGTGTAATATCAAGTGCTTGTTATAAAACCCAAATGGAACGTAGGTATCAACCTACTCATACCACCGTTTATTTGCGTCAAGGAATATCACCAAATTAACGTATACATCATTCAGTGTAACCTAGATGGCAACCGATTTTCTACTGAATTACGATTAGATGCAACCCTAGAAAATTAATCATCTTTTTTTAAACCCATAGAAAAAATATCTCGCATATCATTTCGTTATCGGAGAGGGTATTTTCTTAGCACGGTCATTGATTTTTCTGGTAGATAACTTAGGTGCGAGAACAATATTTGATGGGCACCCGTCTTTGATATTTTCATCGTAACCGATCATTGCTGAATCAGTACTATAGTCATTTTGATTAGTTAGCCATCCTAAGTCACACATTTTCTGATTACTCTCATACTATCCAGCCTAGATTCGTCGACCGAACTGCGCTAGTGTTTGGTCCCTAATAGTCCGTCAATTCATCATAACTGATTTAGAATGATAAATGTTTAGGTCACACACTCTGAAGTAAGTACGGTAAGTGTCACTCTGACAAAGGTCTTGTTTATTTTAGGAGAATATCATTCTACTATCTAACATTATGACTATCTCCCGGTGGTCTAGTTCGAAGACAACCCTACATTTGTTTGATCACATATACGTGACGTTGCATTGTGTGAAAACACTGTAGCACATTTACGCAGCTTGGTAATGTAGATTGTTTAGTTTTGATCCGTCAAGTCTCTTTGTCATATCGATGTAATCGATCTTGCTTTGCGATATATTGGTGATCATTCTGTCGCTGGTCAACTATTAGGGCCGTGTTTAATCTGTAGGGCCTGATGTGAATCCAAAGATTATCTCTTCATGAATTCAGGTAACACGGAAGACAACATTTGTTCATAATCCATTCCAGGTTTGATGTTCACATGGCGAGGAAAACCTCAGAAGATGTGCTTCGTGTCTCTAAACTGTACACATTTCCATTAAAAGTGACCCAATGCTTAACGGTGGCTGTGGTTGACTCCAGCCTGGAGTGACTGGAAAGTCCTGCCCAGAAAGTCAGTCTGTTAAGTCGATTGATGGATTCAATACGACACAGTTGGTTGGTTGGGTAACTGACTTCAAATGTGACATTTTTGACCTCCCAGCGTAGCCTCGTAGCTCAGCTGATATAGCACTTGCCCCGCCTGGATATGTTGTTTCTTTCGCTGGTTCAAATCCAGTCGAAACTTAGACTTTTCGCAAACAGGACTCTTTCAACTCAGTTAATTTGCCACGCTGCTAACAAGGTTATTTTACTATGAATATGCCTATCGAAACCGTAACCTCGCCACTCACACTGACCACATTGGTTTGGGTGGCTCGTAATCTTCAGGAGTATGTGTGAAACTAACTCAAATTCTATCAAGTGTTCGATGTCTTCAGTGGCATAAAGTAGAATGCTTCGTATTTATATGTAGCTAATAACTACTAAGACATCATTGCATTACCCCCCTTCAGATCTTTTGGTGCGCCACTGAATATCTGTGTTGTTTTTACTTAGTCACGATGAGTGTCAATAACTTCCATCACCAAAGATTGCGTTTCGATCATTTTTCCTTTTACGTTTCCCGATCAATGTATGGGCAAAAAGATATAAGCTCTCAATCATGCAGTGTTATATAAGAACCTGCGCACCTACCGTCGTCAGAGCAGTGTCCCATCCGTCGCCTCACTACATAACGTGGGAGTTTCAACACTTCCGTACTTGAGCTACTCGAAACAGAGCACAAGTGTGTTACCGCTTCTCCTCCGGACACTTGTGAAATAGGCTATTGAAACGATAGGTCATTTTTTTCATCGTAGCCGCAACTGTGCTTGTTGGACCTACGGGAACGAGATGCGTTTCACGTGACTGAGAGCCAGTCACTGACATAGCGATCTGTTGTGTTGAGATGAGGCGAACTCTGACACCAGAAGGTGGATGTCTGATGACAACTAACTGTGCCGGAAATGGATGTTCTAAGAGGAGGCAATCAGTAATATCAACCCCGGTTGCCTGTTGTGCAAACAATTTCTCTCTAGCTTCAAAGCAAAATCAATTTCGGATGTTTGTTTTAAGTTTGTCATTGATTTCGGGAGCAAAGATAACTAAAATTCGCAAAAATAATAAACCATCCAGCTAACAAATAGTGGTCAACATATTACAATGCGGTTATCGGGAACAACGCCATTTATCGTCTGAGTTAAATCAGTTGACGGAGGAAATCAAAAAAGGTTGCATGGATTATGCGTTAAAATTTCGCTGCGTCTTCACGATCACACATTGTAGCTAGTTGTGTCTACATCACAAAATCAAACTGTTCCCTAGTAGGTTAGACAACTAAGTCAAACGTAAATTAGAATAACATTGGAAATACCCAGCAGTTCGACTAGAGTTTGCCGCCACGTTGATGACAGGCTCGTAATCAACTCATGTTGCTTACGGAAGGTGTGTTCATCCTTCTTATAAGAAAAGCCTAGTCGTAACCGATTGTTGCTAGTCGCATAAATCATTCGATATGCCGTGCACTCAGGAGTTGAAACACTGGTTCACCGCAGAAAGAAGACACATGTTGTGATATGTTGACATTCCGTTTGCTCTCATCAGTCGCAAACGTAACACATGCAAGTTATATACAACAGACGAATGAAGATAGACAACGTATGGACACGCACACATTCACACCACGTATTATGTCATCAACACTACGGCGATCCTATTGGTTGCTCCAATCACTTTTGTACTCACCGCGCCGGTTGGTTAAGCCTGATCAACACAACTTCGCTAAGGGCTAGTAACTTCGGGTTCCGAATGCCTAACAATAGTTCGAATGAGTTCAGTAGGTCAACTTGAAGACTTATTATCATGAGGTGTTTAGCAATCAGTGACGCGGATTTTCGAGCAACAGATTCACCGCTTTGAGATTGTTGTGTCACAAGTTGTTTTATTTATTTGGGGACGTGTTCTGGTACTAGCTAAGAAGACAGTTCGTCCGTTCTGCTTATACAGACGTCACTGCAACCATGATTTACTGTAGACCCTATTTCACAGGGCCAGACATGTTGGTATTGTTGGTAGGCTTCAGACGGAACAAGAGATGCTAAAAAGAACGTTACTGACAAACGGATACCCCAGAAGGTTCACAAACATTCACAGCGTGGTGAATAAGACCAATGAACCAGTTCAAAAGAAGGATATATTTCTATTTTTCCCATCCAAAAGGGATCACCTGACAAGCGACAACAGGCACAAATTGGAGTCTGCCCTACTTCATACGTTTGCCGCTGCCAAATTATACTTGGTCCAAACCACTAAGGACCAATTCCATATAATTGCGAAAGCAGCTTGTCTAACTGTTCTGTCTCTCGCGTTGTCTACTAGTTCACTTGCACTTGCGGTGAGGTTTATATAGGCAGAACAGACCTACAGCTTTCTCAGCTAGTAACAGAACACGTCCCCCGATGGTTAAAACAACTGATGATGAAACTGGTCGTCAGTTTCGAGTTGGCTGTGTAAATAACGTGACGTTTCATCTATCACGCCTTCAGTCCACCTCAGAATATGCTCCGTCACTCAATGGCGTAGCTATTTCTTTTTTCTGCTGTGTACTCGTATCTGAATTGGTACACGCAGTGTGATTTGGTTTGGATTACAGCGAGGCTTTAGCCGGGGGCTTCGTGAAAATGACAATTGGTGTGACTGAGTAGTAATTGCGCTGTAGTACACAAATTAACCGTCTGGTGAACGTGTTATCAAAAGCAAGAGGAATGTAGAAAAACGTCTGTCTAGGACGCACTGAACGGCACATCATTTGTGACACGAAGTTTCACATACCTCTTGATAAAACTATTGGGATAGTCGTTACCTTCAAAGTTGCCAAGCAGCAACGCGTACTCTGATTCCAGGTTATCTGGGGTATGTAGTTCACGATCAATAAAAAATTATATTCTCGCAGCACACTATGTCTAACCTGAACGAAAGTGTTTAAGTGTAAATATTGGCTGGTCCACAAGTTCTAGCGGTTAATTGTCCTTGACATTGTAGTATCGCTGCGATCAGAAAGCTTCAAATCAAGAAACACGATGGGTTCATTTCGCTCGGGTTCAGAATTGAGCCTTACGTTCTAGTGAATCCGACCGAATTGCGGTGCAGAATATAATTTTCGTCCCTTGTTTTCCCCTGTCACTAAAATATTATCCACACAGTGGTAACATAATTTTATAATTGCAATCAGTGGATGACCTGCGCTGTACATATAAGATGAAGAACAGTTTCCAGTGGGCTGCCGTGTACGAAAAAGACCTTGATCCCCGGTTTCGACGTCTCCATCGACTGCCAGGAGGCAATGTGGAGCCTCACTGGCGTTCGATGTGGCCCAAGAGGCGACGCTCTAGTTTACGCTGTGTCACTGTGGGCAACGGTATCAAGAGCCTTGTCGGAATTGGACAAGGACCCAGAAAAAAGCATGCTGATCAACCACTTTATGAAGAGAATGCCATCAGCGGTGGACAACGGCTCACGATTGTGCTCATTACATGTCTGTGAACTGTGAAAGAATTGGCTGAAGTTGTCCGTCAACGGCTGGGGGAAACCGTTCTGATACTAAGCGTGCTGAAAACGTACGTGTCATCTTGACCTGACAGTTATAGTTGACATATGTTCGAGAATCAACCCGTTTATCTCATAATGTAAATATCGACGTTAACAAATTCGTTGACAAATTGAAAGAAGCGAACTGAACGACCTTCGTATCTCGTTGGAAAAGTTGACCCAGGAAGTGGCGACTGTGAAGGTTAGACGGTGAGAAAAAAGCCTAACAACTTGTGCTAAAAATGAGGGAGATTTAGGCATCGGAGGAGATTTTGTTCACTGGACAAAAGAAATCAATACTTACTCAGACATCCTGTTGATTGCTTTTTGTTTGGAAAATGAAGTCCGGTAGTAGATGTAACCGATAATGTGATGGTTCACGATAAAATGGAGATCAATTAGAGCTCAGAATGTTATACGATTGACACAGGGGTAACGATTTCAATGATTGCGCCAGAGCCAAGGAACAGCGTCCACCGTTGTGCATTAGTCGACCGAATATTGGCGAATTTATTGTCAAGATGAATGTTAAGTCAGAGTATGATGTTTGAGTCGGTGAACATGTAACCAAATTGCCTTTTATCATTTCTCTTTCTCTCAACAAACCGAAGTGATTTTGACCATTCAACCCCAGAAGAATTTCAATATACTTGCAACAGGAAATTGGACGGCAAGTAAAACACACGATAAGAGAAGAAATCATCGAGGAGACGGAGAACTTGATCGATTTCAACGTCTTGTTATTAAAAAAGCCCAATGGAGAAGTTCGATTTTTGTGATGACTTCGGAAAGGTCAACGAGATTACGGCCAACTAATTCGTGACCATCTCAGTGGTGTCAGTCGTTTGTGATAAGATACAGAACGCCAGACTATTCACAAGCTTAGGCTTGCGGGCTGGATACTGCCAGGTTTTAACCAGTCAACTAGATAGTGGTATACCAGCTTTCACTGTAGAAGAAAAACAGTATCGGTTTCAACGTAATTCGTTTGGACTGTCGAGTGCTGAACAGACTACCCATTGTTGTTGTTTATGGAGACGATATCATCAACTACAACGTCAGAACAGAGCGTTCGATGCACGTTTCAGTCGTGTTGCAGAAGACTGAACAAGCCGGTCCACAGATCAATCGTCCAAAGTTACAGCCAACGAAGCAAACACTTGTATTACTCGACTACAGAGTCAGTCTGGGTGAGGTCCAACCACTGCCCGATAAACAGACAGCGATTGAATTTACTGTGGTGTCAGCATCGAAGAGGATGCTGTGATAGTTCCTTGGTCGCATTGGTTTCTACGGCCGCCTCCTTAAAAACTTTAATGATTTAGCGAATCCCTTATGGGAAATACTGGAGAAGACTTGCTGGTTTCATTGATCAGAATTTGCCAATCAGGCTTCTGTCAAAATCCTGCAGCTGTCGAAGAAGGAACAGTTCATCCTGAAAGTACCACTGACTGGGCAGAGCTTCATTGTTGCAACAAGTGTACACGACGTAGGAATCCGAGCTGTAGTGAAGTAGGACGGCAGCGTCGTTGAATATGCTAATTGGATACTGACGCCCGCCGAATGAAACCATTCAGTAATGGAAAAGGAGTGTCTGACAACAATGTGGACTTTGGAAACATGAAAGCTTTACTTGTTCGTTCCACGGTTCCATGTAGAGACTGATCGCAAACCCTTAGAGTGGATCAGGTTAAACGAAGAATCCCCAATAAATATGCTGGCTTGTTCAGTCTTATGACTACACGAGCATAAATTTACTAATCACCACATGTTTGGAAAAGATAACTGTGTTTCTGATTTAATCTCCCGAGCGTAACACACGGATATAAACTATAAGGACATCATCGAAATTGGTAGTATTGAATTGGAGAACGGTCCTAGAACGCTACTGGAAGCATGAGGGACGGATTTGATTATCCTGGAAGTGACTGACCAAACCCTTGCGGTAGAACAACCCCAGAAAGTGAAAGAGCCCCTGAAATGAAAGCATTCACAGCGCACTGGTTAGACTTGTGGTCGAACGGTGCCAGAATGTTAATGCATCAACTGCAAGGTTAAACAAGCGTGCCGGTGTAGTTGAGAGAGTCATTTGTGAATGAGTGTTATCAGCTGGCCTATACGGGAGGTTATAGACTTCACAAAATGTCAAACTAACTGGTTTACTGGTCGGCAATGAAAGATAATGTCAACAACCACGTACTGGTTTACTAACAATGTTAGCTTTTGAAGGGTACTAACCACTTAAATAAGTATCTCTCCCAGCCAATCTTGGTCAGCCGAATTGGGCAATTGTGGTCAGTGGACTTGACGTACCTCCTTCTGGTAGTCATGACTAAGCATTTCTCAAGACGGATCAAAGCAGCCGTTATATCTGGTCAGCGTACAAACACCATATACAGGGCAGTGATGGAACACATCGTTGCAGATCATGCAATACCGCGAAACACATTGACTGATCAAGGCCTCCGCCTCGGAAGTGAAAAGTTTCGGAACTGTTTGTAGCGGTTTGAAATCGTGAAAGTTTGCACAACATTATATTAACTCTGATCAAAGAGACTGACGGAAAGAAACAGTCGCATAATCGAGAAAAGTTTGGTGGCGAAGGGAGGAGATGTTACTGTTGATTCTATTGGTCTACCGCTTTTCACCACAGGGACTAACGAAAAAATCGCCGCCCGATCTGGTGTGTGAGGACGTGTCGTGCATGCCAGTTGAACAGGAAACTGGTTTTTAGGGAGACCGACAGATGGCTGTACTTAAATCAGCAGAGATTCGGAGGTTGGTCAAAAAGAACCTGGCAAACGCACAAGAGGTTACAGTGCAGTCAAGTGCAAATTTATCTCGGCGACATACTGTGTGTGAACTTGGTTCGAGCGTTATGTACAGATATCAGCGGAGTCCAGATGCAGCAAAACCAGGACCTGGGGAGTTCCTGGCAAAGTGGAAGGGACTGTTTGTAATGGTGGAACTTCGTTGCTCAGTATATTTATTTACAAATGAGTAACATCAGCAACGAGTTTACGGAAGTCAGCTCTGCAAATGATATGACATCCCGATCAGAAGAGAATCTACGCCAGGTGTTTCACCATTGCCAATGCCGGTGTGCGGTTAGTCAGATAACAAAGCGACACTTACTGCCGTTGGAAACCTACGGACGGAGGTGAGGTGCGTATGAAAGATCACACTATACTACTCATGAGTAGTCAGGCGGATACAATTATTTAGGTATTGAAGCGCCAGGGGAAGATTCAAAAATGAACCTTGGCATAGTGCGGCAAAAAATACACGAACTTGTCGTTAACGCCTCTGAATTATCATGGTTACTGCTGTGTGTAAATGAGTGTTCGTGCCTAGAGTGCTGTTGATCAATATACCACCTCTGTCGAACTTAGGAATGATCAGTCGTTGTACCACTCTTAATCTTGGTGTAGCGAACAAGCATCCAAAAACACACAGCCCGCCGAGAGTTGGAATACTTGCAACTCCAGTTTGGTAATACGCTACATTAACACACAAAAGAAGTGAAACTGCGCACCTGAAGCTCGGGATGACAGCTGTGTTCCTAATTCACAGTGAAATTCTTATATGGAATTACTCCCTCACGGTTCGTTTGCTGATAATGCTGAATGTCTGTGATGGTGTTCTATGCGAGTGTTTTAAACCAACAGCGAAGGAGACAATTAAAAAGTGTTCCTTACAGTAAGGATTAAAAAGTGGTTTATATTTGTTTCAGTAACCGACTGAACACCACCAGTCATTTACGCGACCAACAGCAAACGGTCACTACGCTTCGTGGAGGCTTTCCTTAAAAGAAGGATGAACACACCTTTCGTAAGCAACATGAGTTGATTACGGACCTGTTATCAACGTGGTGGCAAACTCTAGTCGAACTGCTGGGTATTTCCAATGTTATTCTAATTTGCGTGATGTAGACACAACTAGTTGCAATATGTGATCGTGAAGACGCAGCGAAATATTACCGGATAAACCAAACAAACTGAATAATTCCCGAACTACTAGCGAGTGAACGTGGCTGAGTGTTTGCATAAAGTAATTCACTCGTGCATAATATACGGTTAATGATGCGGTAGTCAACACTATTGGGGCATGAAAGCGTGACCAGAGTTATAGTCCCGACCGAGTTTAAACAAGAACGGAACTCGAGTCTTGTACAATTTCTCGAGTAGGGCTGATAGCTCAATCTATGGAAATGCGATCATTGCGAGAGCTGTTCAATCTGTGTAAAGTAAAATTCTGTTGTTGAAATTCTTCTCATTGTTTTAAATAATTTCCTTGATTTCATTCAAATGTCTGTGAAAATGCGGAACCTGTAATCAAGTGTAAATGACGTTAAGCTTACACCAGCAATAATTCTCTACTAATTGACAGTCTTATTGTCCGTCGTAACATGGTAGGATGATCAGTCCTGTCCTCAACGGTCTTCTGTACTGTTAGTACAGCTGTCCCGATGCTTTGGCCGATCTAATAGTCACAGGTCTTTAGGTCTTGTTTGACTATCTTGGGAATTTTTAAGTAGTTGTGAATTAATCAGTTTTCTATCTTACTGTTCAGCGTTTGTGAAAAGCTTACTCACTGGTTCATAATGGACACTATAGTTTACGAGTGAACCTTCACCATACATTTATGATGCCGCTCAAACAACTCCTAACTTGCAAGTTTCCTTTTGTTGTATACCTATACTTAGTTCATTACCTCCGGAAATTTCCACGTAGTTAGGCAATTACAGTCGTTTGAGACTAGAACAATGGGGACATTCGCTTACTTAGACCTTGTTGTCCAACAAAATGTCACTTCCAGTCGTGAATTCAAATCAGCTCACTCGTTTTGTTCTGACCCACGTCATAAAGAAGTACTAAACTCGAAATCCGCTCTCATTAAAGCTCGTCGATTGTGGGTCTTCGCTCTTCCCTATTTCTGCAACTATAAGTGGTAGCTGTGTGTCGGGGAAGAACCCAATTCTCCGAAAATACCGTTTTCATTCGGCCTTGCGAAGGTCTGTCGCATTCTGTTCGAAGTGACCTTCATAGTCGGCATGGTCATGTGCCACTTGCTCTTCACGGGCGTCCTCATCCTAGTGCCAAGTCCCGGCCTCCAGTCCACGCGCTCGTCCTTTAGTTGGGACATCACCGTACTGCCTGGATCTTTGCCTGGTCGACTTCTGTTCTAGTTTTTCGGTTGGTCACAAACTCTTCAAATATGCTCTTGTCTCAGCACTGTGTATACGCCAGCATTTTGGAAAACAATACCATATAAATACTACGCCTTAATGCCCGGTGACTTTTCATCAATAAATCTAGAGGGTGATATTCTGAAAGCCATGGGACCCTCAAGTCGATGTAGCATTATCAGGAGAGGGAAGAGAATTAAGTATCTCTTCACCTGGAATAAAAAAATCGGTGTTGTGTCTGAGTTTCTACCGATACCAACTTCGCCACGTCGATGAAGTCAGTAACAGCGCAGTTGATGTCTTAAGTGGCCTTCCCTTAACTGGTCTAACAAGAACAACGAGTGAACCACCCGAATTGGTTAACCTCCTGCAACACTTATACACAACGTCTGTTGGAAGCGAACAGAAAAGGTCGTTGGTGGATCAATTTCTTGTGCTGTCAAAAATGAAATGCTTCCTAATAACTGGATATTCTTCGGAGTTTATTGGTGACTCGAACTTATTCATGTTCCTCAAGGACCAACCACGATTACTTTCACTTCTCGTTACTCTTTGCAGTCACATCGAGGCAAAACCAGAGGAGGTGTATCCATAATCACACGACAGGAGGGAAGCACAATTTTAACAGTGAAACCGAACTTGTACTAGGTTGCTGCACGAGGCGGGTTGGTGTCTTGCTACAGCTGCTATCTCTACGTGAGACCATTCAGACCTGCAGCTGACTGACTGTCGCATTTTGCGTCAACATCTGGACCATGTCCAACCTCTCAGCCAACCGGGTTGCCACAGAATGATGACATACAGACAGCTCCGGAGGAGTCCGCTTCTACTTAAGGAGCAGTCACAGACACTCAGCCGGAGCACCGACATTCACAACGCGTAAAGAAACCAGTTGACTGATTCCAAGTTCAGAGTTAGCATGTTTGAAAACAGCTGAGGGGACGGTAAGTATGCACCGTTGAACTAATTACGTTTTCTGGCCACGTAACGATTGATTTTGAATGACATTCAAATCAGCCTGCCTTATCTCCTACCGGCTATATTTACGGGCCGAATTAATGCCAAAATGTAATCATGCGCACTTAGAAAGGCCCATATTTTTGTCGTTATTGGAATTCAAGCACGAGATGATTCACTGAGTTTTGCATGAGACTAGGCATAGCCAATGTCACTGTCTGAAAAAAATTTGCCAACGGCGAGTGTAGTATATAAATCACATATGCGAGGTAGGGGATATTTCTCCAGTCTGGAGAAGCAGGTCATGTCTAGCCTATAGTCGCCACAGATTCGCAATTGTTCATCTAGTTTGGTAATAAGAATGATTGGGGTTTCTCATTCGCGCTGCCATACAGGAACGAACATACCTTCTTTTAGTTGCCGATTTAGCTTCTCCTCGACTTCCTACTTTAGGGGATGAGACAGGGGCCGTGCGTTGAATAGCTGAGACTGGAATTTAGCGATTAGTTTAAAGTTAACCTGAAGTCCATTTATCTTCGAACACATGATCATTTGGACATAACACGTTCACGTTTTGGCTGTTCTGCAACTGGTTTTGCCCTAACTAGCGAGGGTGGCACATTTTTAAAACAGTCCTGGTCGAGTTGGTCAGGACAACCTTGAACCACTACGCTTACTGGTCACGGTCGCATTGCGTTCTAATTTAGATGCACACAGTGCACATTCCCAGCACCAGGACCGATCGTTCAGTGTACATGCGCAAGGTTGACTGACATGCAGAAAGATTAGACAAAGTTTTGAAGGAAGTTCTTGTTGCCGAAACCCCACACACATGAAAGAGTTATCCTTCGACTTCCAGGTGCATGGAGTGGAGTTAAGGTCGGTAATATCAATTTGTCATGACACCCCAAAGAGTGCTAAGCTGGGAATCACTTCCGGTAGAGCTGGTGATAGCCCCCAGGTTCCATTGACGATTGCGACCTTGAATATGGCCAGCCTTTCAGCTGACACACGTGAGCCGGATGTGCAGTTCTTATCCGGAGGTGATAAACTGTCTGTTTGTGGCGGCGCTCGCTGACCGAAGATTAGATATCTCGGTGACTCGTCGGTTTATGTGGCACCTCCTTGGCCAGCGTCCGCGTTCGTCTGCTGGGAAAAAGTGGTTTCCCACCGTCAAACAGTGATGTTAGCTTTCATCCAGGTTAAAATATATTCATCTTCTACTAACAGTCTATCACGTGTCTCTTCTGCCTGAATACCATAACCCAAATACTGTAGAATAATTTCACCTTCGAATTTGGTAGGAGGGATCTCGCTGTAACGGCAGTCACGCATAGACTATTGATTGTGAACAATGAAATCATTCACACTCTCATGTGAATCTTGATGTAGCTTCTAGAAACAGTATATCGCAGTGTGAATAAGTTGACGTCCTATCTACAACTCACTCGGTTCATCCGATGTGCAGGACATAAGAATGCGGTTGACACTCTTCAACGAGAAACCGTCTCTGAAATTACAGTATTTTGTTGCATCACTGATGGTAATTTCAGATAACCCAGAAATGTGTATTTCTAATGGTTCTAACAAGATAATGAAGGCTTTTCAGATTCAGAACACTAAGACTGCATGGGTATACGTAACAGCCTAGTCCTTTCTCCACGTTGCTGAATAAAAAGGTTAATCTCTCGATAACAGGTTAACGCAATAGCAGACGTATAGGAGCCGTAGTCATCGTACAGACAGCGAACATGTGTTAACACGCCAAGCCTTATCAAGTTACTGAGGTGTGCAAACAACAAAACGGTCCAAAATTGTAAACAATAAATTGCACAGCAGTCAGATTTCAAGGTCGCTGACGATCAATCAGAACATGGCCAATAAACATGATTGGCTCACCAGTGCACACGTAGTGGTTAATAGTCTCATAAAAGCTAATATCGTATAGCCTGATATCTCAATGTCAGCATTTCGTTATTCTACTCGAAACAATAATTCACGCACCACGACAGAAATGCATTTTATCAATCAAATTGAGTAATGAACGACCTGCGTGGATTCACACTGGGTGCACTGATATGATAAATTTTGGTACTGTGTGAGAACAGTTACTCGCATGTCAAGCAAGTTTCGATTGTCAATATTACACAGAAATTGCATTTGTGATGTACCAGTGAAAGTGAACGTCTAACTTTACGACTGCAACGCTATATGGAAGATAAAATATGTGTGACTCTTTTTTTAACTGCAAATGACCCGTCGTTATGGTTATGATATTCAGTACGTTGTGGTGTATCGCTGTAGGACATCTCTTTGATACAGAGAGAAGAGCTTTGTTTTGGCTTATTGTTAACGTTGTCAACCCCAGACTGGTTTTTATTGTGACATTTTCCGGTCTCTGGTTCAATTTTCGGATATTATCGTACATAGGGACATCTATGTATAGGCGACAAGTATACCACATTATTATTTTTAGTAATTCGACATTTCAGTGTCAACTGCTTCTCTGACTTGTTCCTCTAACAGATGCAATTTCATACACATCACGCAGTTTCACTTTTAGATCTACTGAAAGACCATGGTTTGTAGAATATGGGTTATCCACGATTCTGGGGTCCATCCTAAGCAATAAGGAGGCCGAAGAAGAACTACGGGAACTTAACCATCATGATATGTTATCCCCGATTACAAAGTCCCTCTATGAGAAGAAAACTTCCGTGATACTTCGTTTCTCGATCACCTTTCCGATAATCGAGTATACATCAAAATATTTTAGATACACGTGATTTCATTGTCAACCGAGATCTAAAGTCGGATGCTGGATTTGTCTGGTTTGTTAGGCAAATACGTACCAGTTGGATAATCGTTCTTGAGAAGAGTCAATTTTCCATCAACACAATGTGAAAATTCTAGTCTGAAGGAATTTCTACAGTCAAAAGTGAAAGCCCAAAACACCTCTCTGCTGTAGCTGAGCCAGACATCCTGCACGTTCCCTTGCCATCCTTTCTGTCAAACTTGTCGAGTGAACCACACATAAATGCCGCGCAGTTTTCCGCTTCGTATTTTCATTGGCTCGAAAGGATGTCTGACTCACTGATGCAGGAACGCCATGATAATTTTAAAGTGGCTTCGTTCGACCACGGACAGGTGAACTGATGCATGTTCCATATACCGTGCATTCGGATAGCTGCCTGAGCCCTTGGAAAAATCTGTACAGCCGTCACACTTCAGCCCGAATATCTAACCTAAACGATTATCACTTTCGCCTATACCCATGCGTCAGTCAAGTTCCACTGGAAGTCTGGGTTTTCATGTGGCGATCGAGCATGTTCGGGGAGTACGCGTCGCACCCAGTCTTCTTTTTTCTCGAAAGCGTAGACATCTATCGGAACGTGCTACAATGCCACTATCGTTTGAACGTGCTAACAACAATTTAGGGCCAGGGGCGTAAAACGAAATCGTTCGCATGCTCATTAACGCGGTGTCGTGACACCGTGGCCATAGCTAGTACGGTGTTGCCCTTATAAACTGTATGCAAACAATAAAAGTTAGAGCATTCTTTACTAATTGATATCTTGGGCTAATAGCTGATAATTAACTAACGTTAGCCTAATGCTAACCTCGACGCTATAAACACGGAAGACTGGGAACTGTAGATACACTTACGATTACATTGTATTTCAGGTTTAGAGTACTTTTATAGGTGGTAGTACGTTAAGCAATCGGCTAGAGAGTATGAGGCGGGCATACGTGAATCCACCCGCGTTCTCTTGGTGCTTGAGTCGCGGAGGTCTCGCCTGTTTGTCCGCAATCGAATAATCGGAACACTCCTGATTGGCTATATTTGTGTAATTGCAGCTGATGAACACATGCACATGAAGTGCTGTTGTTTGTAAACTGCATGCCAGTGATCTGCGATCACCACGCATTCCTATAAATCCAAAAGGATAAACGGTGGCTTTCAAACCCTTTAACATAAAGGCTTAGTTCTGCTTGCGTAGAGGCATATCGGATGATCAAAGTGCACATTGCTTCTGCACCGAATTTTAATACCCTCATCCGATATGAATCACCTTCGTTAGTCACAAAAATAGTTATCCAATGGCAATACTTCCTTAGAATAGGGTGCAGTCAAGTTCACCTAACCCAATTGGTATGAGTGTGACATAATGATCAAGATGGGTTTTCTTTGTAATGGCTTTACTATTTGCACGATACAAGAGTCCAACGGTTGCAGCTGTGGAGTACTAGTTGGTAAAACGATAATATTTCCTTGTTGCTTATGTGAAGATCAGATTTGGTACTGCTATTTTTAAATGCGAAATAAGTTTTCGGCTCCTTGATGCCAAGTCATTTTTTTGTTTTTCTGGTTCAAGCCCATTAACGATACCCGTTCCGTACGTCATCGACTGGCCCAATACTTTGTTTCAAAGAGAGTCGGAGTTTGAGGCATCTACACTTGATACCATCCAATGATTTTGTTGCACTACAAATGTTCGTTAAATGTTTCTTCAGCGTTTGCACATTAGCTTACCCGTCTTTTTTCAAACTGGGGCATACAACGGTACACTAATCCATTCGCATCGCAATTGAAATCATCCTTGAGGTAATGACTATCTTACCGACAAAATATACAGCACACACTGACCGACAACTCTATGTGTTATTTCAGAAGATTCGTCTTTTAGGTTTGTTTAATGTATGTCGTTCCATCACCGAAATGTAAACAACTATATTCTACCAGCTGTAAATTCTGTGCACCCAAGTATAGCTGATTTTACTTGGTTCTTCTTGAGGAGGTTTTTCTGATATCCCTTGGTTAACCCCCCCCCCCCCCCCCCCGACGTACTCTGGCAGCCCACCGATAAACACGGTGGGAGAGCTCATGATAATAAGGTAATACTGTGTGGGATAACTCTTTTCCAGTAGTCATCAACTGTTACCATGACTGCCTAACTTTTCCTCCGTAATGTATCTTGTCCATCGAGTGCGGTCGTGACCAGAGCCAATAACTAAACTATGAACAGAAGGCTCGCCATCTTTGACCGTTTGAACCATCCTCATTTTATCACAGATAGTAAGAAACGTGTTTTTGTGAGATCATTATCAGTAACACTTCATTTACGGTTGCGATGGATTACCAGGGAAAAAAACCGTTGTTAGTTGATTGGCGTTGATCTGCCCTAGGGTCTGCTAAGATCTATAAGCCAACGCCCACACAAGCTCACACAAAATACATCAATGATCAGCATACCGTTAGCTTGGCTCATAGAAGGAAATACTGTATCATGTACACTTTCTAGATCAGCTGAACGTACTTAAAGTTAAGCTGCCGCGTTAACTAAAGATCAGGTTTTGATTTACCAGAAACACCTATGAAAATTGTTCATGGCCACTTTTATATACAGTAATGATTCATCCTGCGATGAGCATGTAAATTTTGGATTTTATCCCACTCGACCGCCGAACCCTCTTCTTGATCAGATATAAGTCTGTTTCAAGCCTGATATTTCTACGTATTTGGTTCTGAAATTTCGATTTTTTTGAAGGAGGTGTCTGGTGTAAAACATGCCGCATCTCGTGAAACTATTTTTAGACGGTAATCTTTCTTCCTGGAGAGAGCACTGTAATCAATTTCGTGATCATCATGAGATCATACTTCAACAGTAAATTTACGGGGCTCTTTTGTCTTCATATGATGTATACAATCACATCACTCAAACAAACAAGCCAACAGTTTTACATAACTTCTCATCATACTCTTGTTCAGAAAAACAATCGGTGCATATCTGTCTGGTGTAGGGTACACTCGTTAACACAAATCAATCAAATCTAGTCTAACCACATAGAAATTTGACCCTGACCATGTGACGTAACGCCCAGTCAACGTCCGATTCGTGTCTAACCAACTATTGTTTGGAGTCTAGTAGTGTTGCATAACAGTCCGTTCCGTTGTGAGTAGTATACTACTTACGAGCGACTTCAGGAACAAAAGGGCAAGCCCCCAACGTCAGGAAGATGACGGACTAGAAAAGACCATCGGAATGGTGTGTATGCGCCATGGGAGAGGTGCCCTCAAGGTGAGTGGCAATGTGCCGTTATCCAATATGTGTGAATGCACGTCAGCCCTGCAAATGAGTTTACGTGTTTGTGGCCCCGTGTTTAACACAACCTGTACGGGAGTTTGTGAAATGAACGAATTTACAGACAAAGCGTCTTTTTCGGTCATAACAGTAGTAGCCTTCACTGTCATCCGTTAGCAGTCACTTGTTGTTTTTTGCAGTTTGTCTTATGACTTCTTGATGGAATCTGTGAAATTGTGTTGAATTGAGAAAGAATGATCGAAAACAACTGTTCGTCACATCGTTACTTCAAACCCATGTATCTTCGGAATAACTGAGCGTTGACTCGACTTCACAAATTGATACAAACACTCAGAGTTCTACTGGGGGTGCTGAGAGTAAACGAAAGATAGAGCAAACTACATGCGCACTGTTGATGGCAGTTTTTAATCGAAACTGTGGATATTCTTTAAACTACGACATCGCATTTTGCAGCGTAATCACTCCATGACCTACGCTTCGGGGGAGTTGCGTCCTAATGCATCTATATCAGCCTCACTAATTTCCATCCTGATATTTACGGGGTACACCTGTGACTCCAGATGCTCCACATTGTTTACAGGTAGATCTTAGGTACTGAAGTAATCACTTATGGTCAAAGCGTAAACCGCATGCGCCTAAGTATGTCGAACACGTACAAGCCACATCTACAGTTTACATTAATTGAATGCCATCTGAATATGACCATAATTTTCGTCTTCTCATTGCAGCTCACTAAAAGAATTATTAGCTTTCAGTTTCGCTTTCGATAGAGGTCACCAGTAGTGCATATATTTGGTATGATCGGGATTTGAACTCCATTAAACGAATCCCCTATTGTTTGCCAGTAAGTAATACAACACGTTTAATAGTTTCAGTGGTTTCGTAAATATGAGGTGTCCTAATTGTATAGCCGGTGAATAAAATTAGCAGAACAATCACCATAATTCCTCTCGAGACGTATGAACAACTTGAGCAGTACTCACACACGAGTGTAGCTGGGTAGTTAGGTGTGATAATTCGACTGTGCTTAATAAGGGCAATAGTGCGATGGCCAACACGGTTGACCCATGACCTGCAGCTCGAATCTTGATCGCGACAAGGATATACAACACTGACGATCTGTATCAAAAGTGAAAATCGAACTTAGTACTCCTGTTCAGAAGGAGCACACTGAAACTCTTTGTGTGCAGATGCTGAAGTCAGCTGTGAGGGGTGTTCATTTTTGACCAACCACGCATCCTCTACTTACCAGATGAGTACGTGATAAGGATGTTGTCGCGGATGTGCGATCACAAGCCCAGTCAGCAGAATTGATGATGGTTGTGTTTATGGCGTATACCAAAATTCAGCTTCCTTCAGAGACGATCATTCGCATTTTTGTGCGCACACTGTCATGCTAAAGAAAACGCCTCAAATCTGTACCATTTCCAGCCGATTTTTCCATCACTTACCTCATCCCTTTTACACTCAGAAAAAACTGGGTGGGCATCTTAAAAAATGGTATTTTGACTCGAGCACGTGGCCTCGTACTTGAGTGAAACGTAATCTATGAAATGATTTTCGGAGACGTGAGTGGTATGTACTGTTAAACGCATTTGTAAGAGTGACTAACTTCTGAGGTCCACCTAAATGTTACTTCTTACCTCGATCTAAAGTGCTAATTACATGGAACGATGCTCCTTGTTGTATCATTAATGAGTAGTTTGGCAGATTTAATTAGTTGATACCCAATTGCAAAAATCAGGGCTTCGACTGGATTCGAACCAGCGACAGAAACAGTATGCCCAAACGTGACAAGCAGTCTAACGACTGAACCACGAAGCCATGCCGGTTGCTCACCTATCCCACTGTGTCGTATGGAATCTACCAAATGATCCAGGGGATCGACTGCCTCTGTATTTTGGTCAGCGGTTTTGAGAAAGAAATTCATTCTCGTATGTAGCTAGTAGAACTTTGATGGAACTTTGTATTTCGCCGCAGCTACCAGGATTCTTCGGAAGATGTGTCTCACTGACGTTATAATAACGTCAGTGATTATTAGTATTTTTGCCCCCATAAAGTGCGCCCGGACTGATTCTTTGGGCAGTTAATTATTTCCGGGATTAACTATTCTGAGGAGAATTGTCATCGCAGGGTGTTATCTTCGGTTGAACTATTCTGAAAGGACTTGACCACGGGGTAAGTTGCCTGAGATAAATTAACGAGAACAGGTCGATAGAGATGAATTGTTATACCGTTTAAGTAACCAAAGGATGTCGAGTAGGCTAAAGTAATCAATCAGTAATATGAAATGACATAAATACTCCTACAAGGCTTCTCCAGTGAGTACAAGTTATACCAGTAATGCCGGTCGGACAACCCTATAGAGAAATGTTTTGTAGTAATTTAGTGTACCTCGAACCATTAAAGATGTATTCACAAAATATTAGCACACTTCTTCTAGTCGGTCTAGTAAGTAAATCTACATCACGCCATCATCGAATAGTGCATTATTTCCACAATTTCCACTTCTTCATTCAATTTCGTGGAATGAAAATGTGATTCATCATCCCGTCTGTTACTTTTCAGTCAGTTACCGAAAGTTATCGTCCTGAGGTATTCGACACTTCACCGAGCTTTTGGCATTTAAGTTACATGTGTTTCGTCACCAGACGATGTGGTAGTGTCAGTGCGTAGGTGTCAGAACGTACTACTTTAAGTTGAAAGTTTGATACTATTTTGATGGACGCCTGTTCTTATATACAAAAATTAGTTGACCTTTTGGTCAGCGCTTCGTGCTCGATCGAACTGTGTTGAGTCTGGCAGCTCATTCGGTCAAATGCGGAACAATACTTTCATGAATGAACCGTATTTATCAGAGGACGGTACAAACAATAGCAAATGACAATAACAGATTTGTTTGTTCAACTTGGACGAGTAAACATCCAGTGCGCGTATGAACATTAAAAAGTACAGCAAGTGTAAACGAAGACATCGCAAATAGCACACACACATAACTGACTCGTACGGGCTAAACACAGCAAATCATGCGGTTCACTTAGTTTACTCTATTGTGTTTATTCTCTGGTATACTCTCCAATTTATCGAATCGTTGGGGTGTTTTGAGAACAACAAAATCACCAGCTTTCTTTAGGTCACACATGTTGCGTGCTCCATGATCCGGCTTTATCCGTAAGGCAATACATTACACAGAATTAGAATAACCTGTCAGAAAACGTTTCTTTTTTAGTTCACTACCAGTCTTAGAGTTATCAGACAGATGGTGTAATGCTGTAAAATAGCCAAATGTGTATTTAGATATACGTTTATTTATTGAGGAGTTAATCGTTTACAGTTACACACTGTCCAATAGCTACATTTCGCTCGGGGCCGAATAATAAGAATTCGCGAATTAAACCACATTTTGTCTAAGAATGCTATGTTGAAAGATCGAAATAATGACATTTTTAATCACCCAAAACCCTAGTCTCTCATGTATCGACAAGCTGTAATTGTACCCCAAGCCAACTCAGACACTTTTATTCAGCAACATTTTCTCCTTAGAGTTTACGATTTGGTGGTTTTTCATCTGGCAAGTTTTCTAAAGCCCCGAAATACTTACCAAGTACTTGCCACTCAACTCAGCTGACTGACTTCAACACCATCTGTTAAAAGAGTAATTTGTTTCACGTGGCAAATTGTTTACCCTCTAGTAACCTAGGCAAGTCAAGGAAAGACTACATTCGTTTTCGTAAAGAGCTGCATGGTTGTCAGCAGCAGTTGATGACCAGTCTTAGACGAGCTTTCTGATCAGGTTACCTATGGTTTTGGATATGTTAGAGACGAACTGCTTTTCGGTTTGCCAAAACAGACTACGGGGAAGTTGCGCATGACACGAAATTTGGACATTCCTGTTAGATAATGCGCTTGTTTTCGGACGAATAAAGGCAATCGAATCATTGTGTTTGACTCAGTGTTATGTGCACAACAAATCGTCCATAGGATCACACCTCTGAAATTGTTTGAAATGTCACCGTTGTATTTGTTGTATGATGTTGGTCGACAACGTGGGCCAAGCTGACACATAAAAAGCGGATGAAAGAAATCATAAAATTTTTAGATTTAAATACAATACCATAGACGACAAACCAAATATTAAGTCAGCCATAAAGTTGATATCGTCCTTTTGCCTTTATAACTAAGTAATTGAAACAGTGGATAAACATCAACCATGCATGCTGAATTGAACACACAGACTGTGAAGCTACATGCTTGACCCTTACTTGGACTTACACTCATGTGAACCATAGGGAAATCTGCTTTAATTCCACAGCTCATTGTTTTAGTGATTAACTTATGTGAGACAATCAGTTATGTACTAGGATTTGGTATGGTGGAATGAACCAAAGTAGGTGAGTTCCACATTTTCATTTGTAAAATTAAATGCCACTTCATAACACTTCATTCATGCATATATATGTTTTTTTTAGTAGAAAGCCCTGTGAGTAAGTTAACTTCAAACAAGTTGCAATTGTTGGACTCTGGACAGTTCTTTTCTTGATAATGTTATCACTGTTAAATGTCAAACCAAAGTCTATCACTTCATTTACCTTACTGATGGGGTGATTTCCTCCAAGCTAGAATCTTCTTTATGGATTTCCGAACCATCTTCTAAGAGTTCTATTTAAAAAATGAAAATCCATGAAAATTTCAATTAGTCTAGACAGTAGAAATTGTAGTTCTTTCAAATGATCAAAAACGTTATGCGAAATGTGGAAACATTAAACACAGCGATCGATATCTGTCGCGCTCACAGCACACGTTTGCGTTGAAAATTAAACAAAACCTAGGAGAGTTGTTCAATAATTTAAAAACTGGCGGATGTTGTTTGATTTGTCTGCCCACCGCGTATGATACATAATGGACTCTGTTCACCTCGTCGATACAATACACCTTTTTAAGTTGAACTGTGCGAGCATAGTACGTCTACGGAAACGAGTACGACCCCTGTCAAGAATGGCCGTACTTTCTCTGTACTGTTGGACAGCATCAATCATTAGTATTCTCCAGACAACACTTTGTTACGATAGCTGTTCACCGTAAGATGATCCACCTCTGGGACACGGACGATCGTCTTTACCTTAGGCTTTCAGTTGTGTACAAGGTCGTTAATGTAAGACTGCGGCATTTGTTCTCCTGTGTTTAATTAATCCATCCGTGAACTAGATAAGGTTTCACATTTTCCATTCTGAATCGATCATGCAACCTGACCAACTTTAGGAATCATCAACAGTTTAGGATGAACTCAGTACTAGGATCAGAGCAACTGACATAGCCCACTGAATATCTGGAATGGTATTGTTCTGTATGAGATATAAGAAGTTGATGTGTTTTGAAATTACTCCACCTAAGAGGCTAGTAGTGAGCATTGAACTGAATTGTGTCACACTTCTTTAGGTTATGCTTCGTATATTAAATTACTAATCTCATATTCTTGCAGTGGACCGCGAAAGGCTGTTCTCACCTGACACAAATCACGCTGCACTCACAACGTTACGTAGCAGAGAAAGGAACTGACTGAGAACCGACCGTTGGTACTCGAGACTATTAAATTACGCTGAGGCAATCAAGTCACTGACAGATCAAGCCGATTTTCCTTGGTTGTAGGTGACTGTAAGAAGGAAGAACAGAAGTTTATGATTTCCACAGTCATCATCATCGTCATCATCATCATAATAGCCATGAGCCTGACCAAAAGGTACTGTGGCCCGGGCCGCCGCTCGCCTCAACATTGATGTGGAATATCCTGAAAGACAACGTTACTAAGAAAGTTGAACATTATTAAAACTAGACTAAGCGGAAGAACTAGAAATGGTACGGATACAGGTACGCCATTGACTACGACACATTGCCATCTCGGATAGTGTCTCTATTCAGCGGTCTGAGTGATCACGAGGACCCCATCCAGACAGGCGACACCTACCCACTCTGCTCAGTGGAGTAGTCAGGGTATTCATAGTTCGTGACCACGTTGTTGCTTAACCACATCCGATTCTTATGAATTACCAGTCATCAAAAAAGAGAAGCTCCAGTCAGTAAATGAGAGCGATATGAACCTTAAAGAAATCAACCAATGCATCATACAAGAATGGTCTGCCAATAACAAACTTATCGGTGAAGTGCAGTCATTTTACGTCTTGCGAGATGGGCTAACGGTTGTAGATGGGTGTCTCATGCGAGAGTCCATGTTTGTAGCGTCACTCTAACTCATTCCTCGGACCACAGCATTTGCAAGCCAGGGTCACCCAGGAACAGTTCGAACGAAAGGTAGGATATAGCAACTGTTTTGTCAGCCAAGCATACCAGAGACGATAGAAGAGTCGGTGTGTAATTGTGTCACTTGCCAAAATGCCGACACAATTGTAAGTCGGTTGAGGCACCAATACAACCTACCTGGTCTAAGATTGCCAATGAAATCATGAACCCGTTCAGTTCTGTCCCTTAGCACTATAACAATCGCTTGGTCACACCGTGTTTTTACAGCAAATAGCCCAAAGTCCCGTTTTGTGGTGAGGTATCTAGTTATCTGACGGTTGAGACACTTGTTTGTCCACTTCGGGCTCCCATAAGAAATAGTGAAGGTTAACGGACGACAATTTATTAGCCACGAGTTTAACCTTTTTTTCTTCACTTTTAAGAGATTAGGAATGATTACTGATGAGTAGTCGGGGATTTGGTTAATTTCAAGTTGAACATCACCCACAATTGATCGCAGCTGTCGCATTCCCATAGATTATCCAGTTGGCCCCTTTCGAAAAGAAGCACTAGACTCGAGTTTCGCTCTCATTAGAGCTTGTCAGTAGTGCATTTCATCGCCACGCTGTTCATGAGGCAATCGTGTTTACCACTGCGCCATTGACCTCACGTTAGGCACGACCGAATTATCATATGTGAACGCTCGACCACTTTCGCTTGTGAGTATTGAGAGCGAAACTCGAGTCTAGTGCATCTTTTAGAAAGGGGCCGACTGGAAAGTCTACGGGAATGCGACAGCTGCGATCAATTGTGGGTGATGTTCAACTTGAAAATTAACCGAATCCCCGACTACTCATCAGTAATCTAAAATATCGCCTAGCAGGTTTAATGAGATCGGAGATTTTGACCTGTCTAGGAAGTCCTAATCGCAGGGTTATTGATTGGAGTTAACAGGACAGTTATTGTGCCTCCATTTCGAGACGATCGGGCAACCTGATCATTACTCACAAGCGAAAGTGGTTGAGCGTTCACATATGGTAATTCGGCCGTGCCTAATGTGAGGTCAATGGCTCAGTGGTAAACACGGTTGCCTCATGAACAGCGTGTCCGTGATTCAAGTTCCGGCAGTGGCGATGATATTAGGAATGTTTGCACGATACTGTATAATCTTATTATAAATGGGATGATGGAACATTTGAATCGTTCATTGAGGGAAAGCACACAAAAAGCGCGGCTTTCTGGTATGTCATGAAGAGATGCCATGGTCGAAGGCCTATTAACATACAGAACCTCGCATCATAGAGTGAGTGACAAAACGCCAGGAGACTTAGTGTTTGATCGGCTATTAGGAACGAAGTTGAATGTCGCGCACTCACTCCCCGAAATTGAGTGTCCTGGTTAGTTGAAACGTCATCGTGCCTATCAGTCAACAGACTGGAAACTAACGTCAGCGATACAGCCTCGAACATCCGTCCATTCGAAAGGGCAACAAACGGACAAAGGTCAATCGACACTATCGAGACTGACTGGAGTTGCTCGTGCCTGTGGGCCGGGAACGCATGGGCTTACAACCGACCACAAGGTTAACGCCAGACAGCTCTACTTATCACTGATGCAAATAGAAGCACATGCACCAGTTCTACCATGTATGACCCACGACATACTAACCTATCAAATGATACAGA
Source organism: Paragonimus skrjabini miyazakii (assembly GCA_014338405.1). NCBI lineage: Eukaryota > Metazoa > Platyhelminthes > Trematoda > Plagiorchiida > Troglotrematidae > Paragonimus > Paragonimus skrjabini miyazakii. The sequence continues at coordinate 39,433 of JTDE01001823.1, read as the reverse complement.
CCATCCGTTACGGTTATGACTAACTTTCGAGCTATGACGGCGATGATGTTGCATACACGTCATAGTCGTCTGTCCCACTCTCCTGTCAAAACTCAAGCTCCGTTCGGATTGGTCACGCCCTCATCGACCGAAAGCGCATTCACCTACGCATTTTAGTTCGTGTATCAGAACACATCGACTGAACACCACTTGAGATCAGTCGTAGCCGTCGAGTCCCCATAGACTTCCCAGTTAGTCTCATTCAAGCTGAAGCGCTATGCTCTTGTTAATGCCCGTCAGCAATGGCAAAGATATGCACTACTGACGAACCTTAACAACAGTGGAACTCGGGTATAGTACTTCTTTTCGGAATGGGCTGACTGGAAACTATAGGGGAATGCGACAGTTGCGACCAATTGTGAGTGATGTTCAGCTTATGTTAGACTATAGTTCTTACATACCAAGAGCCACCCATTCTCTCTATCGCTGGTATTGCCCATATGGTTTGATGTTGTTTCAGTCTTGATAGGAAAACAATAGGTACCTATCCCCAGTATGCTCAGCGGCTTAATCTTATGCTTAGAGTGATAAATAGTATGTGTTCGTGATCGAATTCATTGGGTTTGGCCGGGAATGAACCACATAAAACAAATATGTGGATTAACGATGAAATTCCTCACAATAATGTTCTGTGTACAGTTCTCAACCGTTTGATCATGTAGTGAAGTGTTCACAATTGACAAAACTTGCAGAACAAGATGAGAACAGTGAGAATGGAATGTTTGCTTCAATTTGTAAACGTTTTATTGGTGGACTCTTTTACAGCTATTTTCTTCAACACTAGAACAATCGAAAAAGTTATGCCGTTGGAAAAACTAAGTTGTTTTTCACATTCTTCTTCAACCATTCACACTATTTTGCAGTGTTAAACTTTTCACTCCGTGTTATTCCTTTTGCACCGGAAACACCGCGAGCGAACATTCTGCTGCTTATAACAAATATTAACGATTAGCACCAGCACTTATTTAAAGTGGCAATTCAATAAATGGACCTTCTGAAGTAGCTCCAAGGGTACTGCGGAAGCCAGACAAGGAATACTAGTGTACAGTATGAATTTTAGTTAATAGAAACTGTACATCACTCAAAATTTATCGAGGATGTCACGTTCCCAAAGACTGTTCAGTTCACCCCCTGGTTTCGTTCTTGTTACAGCTTGTCAGTAGTGTATGTCTTTGTCACGGCCGGAACTGGAACTGCGGCCATGCTTTCGTTGGGCATCTGTGTTGGCCACGGCCCCATTAATTTCACATACAGACGTTCATTCACCTTCGATTATGAGTAGTACTCGGATGGCTCGACCGGCTTGGAGGGAGACACATTAACTGTCTTGTTAAATCCAATTGAGAGGTATTGCTAACTGTTGCTCATTAACCACCACTGACATTTTGTTGTTAATTATAACTGCTTAGTAATCTGAGTGTCATACTGCTTTATCAGAGGGGCATTCGACACACGTTCAAAAAGCATGTCTGCCATAAACGCTTCCGGTCTCCATATTCCAGTCGTTTCGCGATTCAGGCATTGAATTCAGTCGGTAGTTCAATTCTGGCAAAGTAACTGTTCAGAAAGTTTGAAGTACACTAAAGAAACTCAACACTTTTGTTGTGTCTGTACTACGCACTGAAGTGAGAACTCAAAGGATTTAGGAGGAACCTTGTGTATCCTGACTAAGTCAGCATGAAAAGTGTATTACATGAATCAATGAATAGAGTTTACAGCGAACGGTTCGATGAACCAATAACAGGCCGATGAGAAAAGGACAAAGCATGTCTGGGCACTCTGGCCAGAGTGCGTACGTGACCTTTGCAACCGGCAGGTGTGAAACGGGACGGTTCACGTGAGTGAGCGATTGTGTGCGTGTGTATGCATGCGTGCACATGCAGGAACGTAACACAGGTGGACCGTACAATTTTATCAAACAGAAATCCGTGACTTTGGTGCAGTTTGTAGCTGATATAGGAGCTCACAATCGTAGACATGGAAATACTTCCTCAAGCCATCATCATTTAACGTAGTGTCACATGGTGGCATAAATACCTTTTCAGCTCATTAACGCGGGCTTGTTGTAGAAGCACCTTTTTGCTCATATGGTTTTTACTCGTCACCAGTTCTGTGCATCATTAATGACAATGCTAATCTGGTTTTTCCATTTGCATGATGTGTTAGTAACAGCTGTTCTTCAAAATCCTTCCATACAGGTAAGATCTCATCCAGGGCAAAATCCACCCGGTTAAATTTTTTCGAGACATCAAAATGTCCGTACGCGGTGTATCATGCCGAACAAAAAAGGACGATACAAGCCACGGACTTTTGATACTAAAACCATATCCTCGACTTAAGTGATCATATACAGTGAAAGAAGATTGAGGCCTGTAAACCGTTGTAAGTACTTTAAAAACTCATCCCAGAAGAGACAGTCTAACCCCATCTGTTTTGCACGTAACCAGGTGCGCAGTCAAATTGTTTTTGACATATATCCTGTTATTCATACCGGCGCTGATCAATGCTGATGTAATGCACCTGTGTGATAGGCTACCACCCAACCGCAGATACAGTGCGACTCGAAAATCTGCATGCGTACATGCACACATCGGCTAAGAACCTGGGGTAAATGCACGTTTGCACACCACAGTCATATGCGGCTGTTACATGGTGATTCGGACTTCGAACACACCCGACTCACAACTTCTTCACGTGCAGATGACACTGGAATCGGTGCCATAGTGACGAAGGAAGAGGTTTTCGTAGTAAATACCAGTGGGGTTTTAACGCCGGTCAACTATAACTACTCAGTGACGGAAATGAATGTTTGGTGATCGTTTTGGTTTTAAGAAGTAAGAACCTAATTTGCCTGGTTTAGTGGTCTACATGGAGACCAATCATTAGGGTGGATTAATTCAACAAAAGACCCTTCAGAAAAGCTTGCTCGTTGGACCTTGCTGCAACGAGAATATGAGTGTGTAATTCACCACTGGCCTGATAACAGGAGCTACGCTGTTGATTTACTCTCCGGGACGTGACACATGAGTGGGTACCCTCAAGGGACTCTGACAGTTAACGTTATTAAATTGGAACTCAATCTCAAGAGGTCAAAAGCAGCACATTGGGCAAGTTTGACGAGCCGAGAAGTAATGATAAGCATACAATCATTAGACGATGGCGCAACACGAGGGACGTCTGGAAGTGAAGGTGGTTGCAGTACGTTGATAGAAATTGCGATTGAACGGTGCTGAAATTCTTATGCTTGTCGATAATACCGAGTAAACTGGGTGAGATTACAGTAGTGGAGGAATGTCATTTACTGGCTTATGCGGAATGTCACCGATGTTACGAAATCTAACGAAGAGCTTCCTAGTTAGGAGTGAGTGACGATGCTATCAGCTACGTACTGATATGCTGAGAACATCGGCTGCTGAAGGGAGCTAACCGTTCGAGACACCAGTATATACACATGAACTCAGTTGATGAAACTGGTCACTGGATGTGATGGGCCTCTTTTGACACACAACCTGCAACAATCAGCAACTTGTCGTTATGACAGAATATTTCACAAGATCGACTGAAGCACCAGTCATAGTGGATCGTCTTGTAAATGCTGTTTGCAGGACCATAGTGAAGCACATCACTGTAAATTACAGAGTCCTAATAAATATATTCATCCATCAGGACCCCTGCTTTAAAAATGAAGAGATGTGTAATTATTTGGAGCAACTAAGGACGAAAAAACTTCAGTAATTACCGTATCATCTTCAGCTTAGTGGCTTGACTGAGAGGAATATTCGCCCTAAAAACGAATTTTTGGCGACAGCAATAAGAAGCTGGTGAAACATGTCAAAAAAATAACGAATAACTTGTCCTTTGAGTCAGTATGAGTCAACGGAGGATTGCGTATAAATAAACATGGACAAGGATGGTGCGTAATCGAAACTTCGCAATCACACAGGGAACATCCAATGAACTGTTAATTCGAATGTTATTTCGCCAAGCAGCCGTGTTCGAAGCTGGCTAAATTTGAATTATAAAAATCGGTGGAGCTTATATGACATGGAATGAGGAGCTATACTAAGTTTGTCACAAGACAAAGAAGCCATTTTTAGTGGTTGAACACCGCTGCCCGGCATATCTTATCAAGAAAAAGGGGCATATGTATGGCGTTTACAAAAGCCAGTGGCGTGATCCTCCAAACAGAACAGAATAGTTATCAGGCATGTCAACGTTATCTGGACAGATACACACGAAAGGAGCCTGAGTGACTTTTAGAGCAGTCGGAACAAACATTTGAAGAGGGGTGTATGGTGTAGCTGAATGATTAACCCATATTACTGGTCAGCAGTCAAACCGTATCATGTATGAGAACACATATCTAGGAGTTTCCAAGTGTTTTGAAGTAAGAAATACTGTTGTACGCATTCGAAGTTCTCGCTAATGCGTTTTCATAGCTGATTATTATAACATACTTCAAGAGACAATCGAGTGGTGCCGGGTTTTGCATGTAAGCTACATCTATTCTGTCATCATGGCTGGGGTGAGAGAGATGAGCGGGAAGGCAGGCCAATGAGAACGATGAGTAATTTCACTGGGTGTTCGTGATTCATACGGTCGACTGCACTGAGCCTGTTACCTTCACCGGATTTCCGTCGCCGCAGATTTTTCAAGTAATTCTTGGAACCTCTAAATCATCAAGATTGTTTAACTCATTCGAGGCCACTGTTTAGAAGATGGGACGTTTTCTACGAGAGAAGAATCTCAAACGTTGAAAGTATAGTTGCGTTCGCAAATGTCAATCTTTTCACCACACGCAAGATTTGATACGGAGATTTTCCAGACAGAGAATGGGGCAGGCTAGAAAAATAGGGTGAAGGACAGTAACAATTAAATTTGGCTCAGTTTCGTTGGACCGCTGTATTTCAGAGTATGGGAAGACAGCAATGTGGCTTTACCTCACAGCGGATTTTGTAGCGTTTGATTACATGGGCTCTGTTTCGATTCGCCATTTGAGCAATTCTGTCAGCTGCACTTTGAACGCCACAACAGGACAGGTTTACGTGTAGAGATTTGCTTATTTTTGTTTGCAAACGATGCTTCATTTTTGTACAGCAACTTTTTGTATCACCTTTGCATTTTGTTGAAACTGATAAAAGTGACCTTGCAATTCAATACAAATTTTGTGCACGTCAGTCTGCTCTTCTCTCTGTTGCGCAATCGTTTGACGATACTACACGGATCTATCATCCAATTTTTAGCTCCGTTGTAATACGAACATCGTCGCATCCCTGATCGCGCTTCATCAGTCCACGGCAACTCTGTGATATCACTCACTTCCGGATACTGGTAATTTGGAATTTTGTGGTGGTCATCTCGAACACTTGTGAACACTTTCCTGTGAGTCAAACCTTTTTGATTACTATAACTTGTTGGAACTTTGTAACTATTTTGTCCCATTCGTTCATTTTGTTATCATCGATAGCCTAGTGAGGTACGCTCGCATTTACCTAGTCTATTCAGTAACTAGTCCTGACCACTACATACGTAACCGATGCGGACTTTTGATGGCCTACTGTCGTGTGCTCGATCTAACATTTATTCATCTTGACTGGCCAACAGATCCTACACTTGCTGGCCCACCACACACATGCCCTACTGCCGACGCCCGCTATCACATGAACCGGCCACTCTCTACCAATATTACAGGTTGACACGTGGTCCGACATGCTCAGTCTGGTCCTTACACGAAGCCTCGGCCGGCCAGGACTCTATGCACACCTCATTGACAGCGAGTTCTTTTCAGTCTACACTGGTTATCAACATCACACCCAAGTACGCATGCACGCATGCGTTAGCTGAGTGATTATCACGCGGGTTAACCGACGGGTATGTAGTGCTTACCCAAGCTAATGCTTGATCCAGTAGACGGGTGAAACAACACAGCTTCCAGCACCTCGCCTCGGAGGGTAAACTTATCAGCGACACACCAAGACAACGATAAGTGAGCAGCTTAGCGTCATGCCAACAACAAACTCTACGCTGCAATCATGCCAACTTACAGTCTCAACATTCCCGCCACCCTCAGTCCCGTACCTCCGGATATTGCTGTCAGCACTTTTATCAAACTGAATATTATATTTATATTGTACGTGAGTCTCCCATGTTCGTCTATTTCCTAACGTTTCTACGATAATGTCCAGTCCCATAATATGTTTCAATCCTCAGACGTATACTCTTCTTATGTGATAAGTAGTCATTGTTAGGCCCTGGTTATTTATATATTTCTGTACAGTCGTCTACCCAACAGGTTGTACCAACCTCCGACTCCTCCAACAATGATGGTCAGATAACCTGAACTATTGCGGACACTCCACACACCAGCTTCCGTCGTCAAGCCTCCTAAGACAGTTGATTCTGACGCAAAATCAGCGAGAATCACTGCAACCAGCGACCCTCAACCGCTTCCACAGCTAGCTGACGAGGCATAACGTTACAACTCTCAGGATTTTGTCCTCTAGACGTCCTGATTGAATAGTGAATACTATAACCTAAGACAAAACGCTCGTCTATCATGAACTACAGTGACTATAGTCCATCGTGAAATTCCATCCGAACAAGTTTCTTTTGATTCACTTTCATCTTAAGATCACAGAGGACTGAGTTCATCCAAACAGGAGAATAGAGATGGTAGGATATTCGTTCCAGTCAATGACAGGCCGTAGTAAATAGCTACCATAGTTTCATATAACAATACATCGAGAATGGTACTGCATCATTCGCGGTAGCACCCAATGTGCTTGGGAGTAATTCGATAATGACTGTTGACGAGGAACCGCATGATTGAGTAGAATTTCCAACTTTCTCTAAGTCGTTGGTTCATTCCGGTGGTCAATTGAAGGGTTTCAATGACTACGTAGAAATTTTGAAATCAGGTATCTCCAACTACTTCTCATAAGTATGTTGATTTAGTGGATCTAATGACTTTGCAATGGGCTAGTGACAACGCGGACAGTAGTTTAACTGGTCTACGTCCGAAAAGCGACCAATACACCTCCTCAGAATGGCCCTCCGAAACTCAAGTAAATGATGAACGTGGGTATTAGAAAATCATTATGGAAAATCTGCTTGCTGTGAAAACATCCGACTGCAGATTCTATAGGTATGTGACAGCTTTGACCAACTATGGGCGATATTTAACTTGAAATTAACCAAATCCTCCAACTACTCACCAGTAATTTAAAATATCGCCTAATAGGTTTAATGAGACCGGAGACTTCGATCTGTCTAAGAAGTCCTAATCGCGGGGCTATCGATTGGAGTTAACAGACAGTAACTATGTCTCCTCTCGAGGCGATCGAGCAACTTGATCAGTATTCACAAGCGAAAATGGCCGAACGTTCAGATATAATAATTCGGTCGTGTCTACCGTGAGGTCAATGGCGCAGTGGTCAACACGGTTGCATTATGAAAGCATGGCCGGAGTTCTAGTCCCGGCATTCGCAAGGATATTCACTGCTGACGAGCTCTAATGGGAAAGAAACTCTAGTCTAGTGCTTGTTTTCGAAAGGGGCCGACTGGAACGTCCATGGGAATGCGACCACTTGCGATCAATTGTGGGTAATGTTCAAGCTGAAGTTATCCAACTTCCCAAGTACTCACCAGTTATGATAGAATTAATAGATCGACTTTCGGCTATTTTGATAAACAAAGGTACTCTTCTAAACCAGTCAACCACAGTGTTTAATCTGTGTTTGCGTGCATACAAACACCGTAAACAAACGTGTGTACATGTTTTTGTGTCCCAATTCCGGTCATCTATCACAACGGAGATCAGGTGCATTTATGATTTATGTGGTTTACACTCAGCAGCATCATTACAAAACAACTGGACGGCCCAATAGGTTACAAACGCTTTTATTACGACAAGTATCAATTTGCCTGTTTTCCACTCAATCAGATTAAGTCCCCATTCGTAATTTTGGTGAAAACTTGTTTTTTACCCGTTTAACCTCAATGAGGTCATGTGGAACGTTACCGAACTTATTGTCAGAATCACATAAGTTCACTTAACCATGTACTCAACTGGAAATATCCTACTGAGCCTACTTCTTCCGCTCTGTTTCTGAATTTGAGTACATTTTTCCGACATTTTCTTCACAAGTGAATGAAAATAGGTTAAGCTCAGCATAATCGATAGTCGTTTCAAAGTAATCTGTCAGTTCAGTATACTTAGTTTACTTATCGAACGAGTGCACCACGGAGGTTTCTGATCGTGTTTGGATCTGAATTACAGACTAGCCAACGCTACACTTGTTTTTAAATACGTACACCAAACAGAAAGCAGTGATAAGAGATGCGAATAACCAGTCATCATGATTAACCTCAATCTGTCTTAGGATTGTTGCTGTCAGACTATCATATACGTATGGAATGCCTTATGCTATACACTGTTCTACTCTGTGATGTCTTCGCAAATCGTATTCGGTAAGATCAGAGTATGTCTGGTTTTTGGTGGTCTTTCAAATTTATGCACTGATAAGATTCACAAACCTATTAATTTTAAACTGAACACCACTCCTACTTCAACGAGGTTCTCACGTTGAGACAAGTCTTTCGGCTAGCCTACTTTCGGTGGAATAACTAGATTCCTGTTTCGCCCATATTAAAACATATCAGTGGTGGATTACCTCATCCGGACCGGGATTTGCACTCCGGCTTCCGTGCGTGTGAGACTAACTTACTAACCACAATGTCATTAACCTCATTACCGGCATGACTGAATATTCATTGCTTTCCGATAATTTCACAATGACAGTAAAACGACCAGCTTGGGATAAGTATCGGCTGAAAAGAACTGAAAAAATTTGCAGTAGATGCTATATAGCTTGGGCCTAAGTAAGAACGGTTGTGGGGACCGACAAACACTAATACCAGCTGGATTTGGCTAACGAATTTAGTGTCACTTCAAAACTGTTCTATAGCACTGTTACGTCCATTGCAAGAAGCCGTTCCGCAATCGCTCACTTGCGCCACAGAGTTGGGATGTCTGCCTCAGATAGATAAGTCGTCATTGGTCTCGGCAACTAGTATCGGAATGTGTTCGGCAGAAGCTCAACAGAATCAATACATGCAGTTAGTTTCCACGTTGCAGATGTCATGTAAACAATCACTTCTACACAATACATTGTGTTCCGAAAAAGTGTTAACTCATTGGAAAATTGTCTTCATCTCTTCTGTAGTGCCAACGGAGTGTTCTAAGGAACTATCTGGGCTATTCCGTGAAGTTCTACTCCACCTCTTCTGAAGCGAAAGCTTCTCAAATATCAGAGGAGGTATGTAGTAGCATCCCTCGTTAACGGATGTGATCGTAATGAGTCCGTTAATTGTGAATCGACTGCATTATTATCGGTTGCTTTGAGGGTCTTTGGGAGCTTGGTTAATGATCAGTTGAGTATGCACTTCATTCGATTTGTATTATTACCCGATTGTCTACAATGAGTTCGAAAGGGATTCTCATGTGCTAACAATGTACATGTTGCGCGGTAGGATAGACTAAAGACAACTGGTGAAGGTTGATGAAAAGAAACCAGCTGATGACCGAAGAAAACACCCAGCGTTGTGTGTAAACCTTCGTTATTACAGTATGGAAATCCTCTTATCTTGTGGCTCACTGGTTATCCACAAGATCATCGCCTTAATGTCAAAGTGAACGGAGCTTTTCAAATTGGTATTGTACTATCAGCGGTCTGTTACAATTGTTCCGTACTAGGAAATCTGTTCTTTGTTCTGCTTTTGCTCGAAATCTCAGCTTGCCAATCTTACGTTGCTGTCATATTGCGGCAAAATGTCGTTCAATAAAGGACGATCTTTATTATCTAACTTGCTCGTTCCCGCGCCACGCGCGCGCCCGCGTTTTTGAACCGGAACTCCTGGTCCCAGCAAGCCGGCGGTTTCCACTCACGCATCGTGTGCACTTCTGTCCAGCTTGTGCGCGGCTGACACCTTATGTCGGGGGTTTTAGCCTGCCATTCCTCATCCGCTGGTCCGATTTCGTTGCGCGATTTCTCATCCAGTCGCCCGTGTTGTCTGTAATTCACTCACTGAGAGCTTTGTACACACCTCACTACCACATTGAGGTATCCTATCGAGTGTTTGGATAATTACGCCCTCGATGTGGTCAGTAATCGCGTTTCGCCTGTCATGCCTCTCCCGTTGGTCCGATTTGGTTAAACGCCAGCTCATCCGGTCACCCCTGTTGTCCACAATCCGCTCGCTGTGGGCTTCTGGACATACCTCATCGTCGCGTTGGGGTGTTCCACCTAGTGACGAAATACTCGCGCCCATCACATTACGTCAATAACACTCCAATTTGGTGTGTGGTGAATGATTTGAATGAAACTGAGATGCTGCGGAGTGATTTAAACATATTACGTTGCAAGGCTACAGGAAACCGTCTTCAGCTTAACACAAGCAAATGTCACTTCATGCAGCACCGTCATTCAGACAACACAAATTATTTTCTGGGGGGGGGAGAACCTGAGTACCATGACCTGCTATCAGGACTTGGGCACGATTTTCTCAAGTAACCTTAGCCTGTTTCCCAACAGCGCGTCAATGGCCATGAAAGTCAACTGGTACTTGGGCCACTCACCAGAATTTTTGGGCGGTTTCACTTTGATTAGTGTTATATTTTGTTCAGTTCGCTAGCTCTGCCCCATTTTTGAATTGAGTATCCAGGTTAGTTGTCCTGATCTCAAAAGGGACATAACTGTCATTGAGAAAGTAAGACGTGGAGCTACAAAACTAGTTACGATTATGCACCCACTGTCACTCACAGATAAGTTGGGCAAACTGTGACTGTCCTTAGTGCGACACCGACGTACCAGAGTAGACTTAATTTTAGTGTACAGGATGCTCCATCAACCCCAACCTCCCTTAAAAAATTGCTTGTGACCAGCGAAACTAACCACCTCAGGGACAACTCGCTTAGACCCCAAGTTGAAATGAGCCACTTGACTTGCGGTGAACACTCTTAGCGTTCGGGTGTGTCCAATCTGAGACAATCTGCCAGAATCTGTCGTAACTGCATCCTCGTTAGGTGGAACGAAGCGCAGACTAATTGTGCATATCCAAGAAATCAATCCGCCTATTCAGCAAACTTGGCCGTCGAACTCATTACGGTAGAATGTCAATACACTCATACTGTAACTTATTGTAACCTTGAAACGGAAAAGACCTTCTAACTCGTCTTTTATTTTTAAACTGTCCCACACAGATTCAGATGTACATAGACATTTTCAGTTTCGTCGACTGTGTAAATTTCCTATGAATTCTATGTGAATTCGGAAAATCCGGATGGATCATTATACATTCACTTTGCATCATCATATTGGAAGATTCTGTGCGCACATCACAAATGAGCACACGGAAGAGTGTATTACTGAACCAGTGTTGGGCTGGTCATTTTTGTGTGCACCATTAGCTAACCGTGTGCTATGAGTTTACTAACGAGACATCATTCTCCGGCCGTATATAGGTTCCGTGGATGACGTTAATGAACAATTTTTTTCTGACGCACAGGATTTCAATATTTCCTAAGTACAGAATACAACAAATCGGCGTGAGTTAAGCGTTTGTATTCCATGAGGTATATCGGGATGAAAGCAATCAAAGAGTGAACATCTTGGGTACTCACAAATAACGGTGTCACGCGCATGTTAGGTGTTTGGCTTATATATGACGGAGGTTTCGAGATAGCCTTGAGTTTGTGCTTCACGGCATCGGATATGTCAGATTTTATGTTGCACTCTAGCTGTAAAGATATGTCAGAATGGGTGCATGAAGCTGCTGTTATTTAGTATTATGGGACATTGTTTTGTTTTGAATAAATGCTAGTCCTAGGACGTGTGAGGTGAATCATTCTTTGGGAACCCCAGTCTGATTACGTATTCCATCCTGTCGAAAGACTACAGTGGCAACACAGACTACAACATCTTCGAGAACCGGCATTTCGACTACCAGTCAGCTAGAGGTGGTCCTGTCAACGACCGATTTTCGTAGGTAATCAGTCAACTTGAAGTTGTATTGATCCAGTGCATAGCCTGGGACGGATCGGTGAGAAGTACCGCAAGCAGTTGTTTACCGACCTTTCGTGCACGCGTTTGACTGGCGCTTTTAGCGTACACACTTTCGAATAATGACGGCAAAATAAACCAATATGATATTTTATTGTTTTGTAGTTTGGCGACTTCCACCACTAACGCACTGAGGATAGAGCAGTGTTGACTAGTTTCCACGTTTTTACGTGTGAGATCTTCGGTTAGTAGAATATGAAAAAGGACAATTTACAGTGCACTTTGCCAAGATTATGGAATAGTTTAATAGTTTTACCATTGTCAAAAGGGAACTATTTAGTTTCCCTTTATTTTCTCGTGTTTTCTTAAAAAGACACTTCCGTCGGCTTTATATGTGACAGTACGAACACTACGCCTTCGAACTTCAGCCGGTTAGCAGTGTGACGTGCGAAAGACGTCACGTGACACCATGCGCTGCGCTGTGAATGCCACCACTGACGCTTTTCATGCACACACTGATCCTGTGAGAAACGATTGTGTAGTTTTTCTCCAGGGTGCCAAAAGTTCTGTCAACGTTATATGCAGGATGTTCAGTGTCCACGTTCTGATGACGCTCCGCTGCTAGTCATTTCACAGACAATATATCGGAGTAACGTCATGCGACCCACCAAAACGCAGTGCTGTGTGCCAATTGTTAACAGTGAACTGCAACATTTACACTACAGAGTAACCGGTCATTTACGTCAGAAGCTGCAGGCATACAGTATCACCTATAACTATGGACTTATTCTGAACGGCTGTTTGTAATGTCAAAACAGAGTTCGTTCTTTTTATGTGACTACACAGCAGTCAATGTGTTATGCCGAATTATCCATTGTTTTCCTTCCATTAAGACCTGTTTGAGTGGCCATAAAAATTCCTCGTTTATCAAACTCTAGACACGTATCTACCCACTTTGTTATCCAAATTATGGTAAATACTTCCCATTGTCAAACTGACTGGTCAATAAATATACCTGACCAAACACCATACAAGGCAGTTCGATCGCGGCTGTCCGCGCGCGAAATTCAACGTTGGCAGGTTAATCATGCCTCATACTAAAATTATTATCATAAGGATCTGTGAGATAATCATTAAGAAGAATGAATTCGTTCTTGACGACTCTGAGACTCATTACTGTTATCTAGCAGTAAATTTTGGTGATCGTTCGCTGGTAGGCAACCGATCACAACATCCACTCCAACTTCATCGCATAAGCTCGATAAACTGAGGAATTTAGTGATCCACCGTTGAAAGTTTCTGACTTATGGCAACCGCATTATTTGTGACAGCTACCATAATTTCACTAGGTTCTGCTTCATTGTTATACTTTTTGGTTTATAGCGCGTCATGTGATCATCGATCATTTCGAGATTAGGATCAACGATGTGTGGCACACTTCGGTGAATGTCCATTTAACATACTACCAGATCAGGTAAGTGTATCTGTCAATCTGGTCGACTAATTCAAAAGTATATGCTTATGAACAAATTAGCATCACCAACGCCTAAGATGGACACTGGCAGTGTTACCTCCGAAATCCGGCCACCTGCTTCGCCAGTTAAGGAAAATTTGTCCAGTTTGAATTCACCTACTAATTGCATCATTCGCTTTGTCAGTGTAAACCCGATTGGTTATACCCACTAAAAGTCCATGTCAAACCACCCGTTTTTATCACCTATCGACTTTTGGCGTTCGGTCTAAGTCCGCTTGTCGTCTGAAAAACAAAACTCATGAACACAGTCGGTGGCGGTAGACCGATTGGATTCAGATCGGCATACTGGGTATGCTATTAGTTCTATGAATTTATCTTGAAATCACTTGGATTACGTATGGCGTTTGTTTGTATCTGTGGTTGGAGATTATGAGCAATTTTACTTCCGTCACTTAAGAGGATGGGATCAATATGAGACAAGCAATTAATAAAAAATAAGAACTTGTAAATAAACTGCCAAACACACGGTCAAGTCAAAGGATGGCATTATTTCTGTGGCTCCTTACTTGGTACATCTCACTGGGTAGAATGTTGAGTGACACAATAAATTGACAAAAACTTCAATGAATTCCGTGTATAACACGTTCGGTAACTTGAAGTGACTTAGGTCCTTTGTGTTTCAGTATGTCTCCTAACTTGAATGCAGTTCTCGGCCAAATGGGCATAGACAACATTGGATTCCGATACTCGCATCCATTTGTGGAAAAACATGGATTGTGAAAACACCGTGAAAGTATACAATGGCCAAAATTTCAGACAAACCGGGCTGACGCACTAGCCTATGAAACAGTCGATTCCTCAATCGATTGATGTGCGTTGCTGGGTTGTGCGAACCTGTGTTCATGTCGGTCTAAATTTTGATTTTTTCAACCACGCGAGTGTCTGTTGGAGTACACCGTAAACGAGCATGTATATTCAGAAATATTTGGTTTGAAACTTTTCCTTAGTCTTTTCTTTTACCTGATTTCACAATCAATCCAACAGGTGGTGCTGTTCGTTTGATTTTCATTCTTTTTGGATGATATTTCTGCTTGCTTGTTCGTCCAACGTGAGTGGTTTGAGCCAAAATTTTGGCATACTCCATTGCGAACCGAACCAGACGATGATAGTCCACGCAGCAATAATAATCTTCACCGGTAACCGACGGCTTGGATCGTTGAGATGAATAGATCGGACGTCCACAAAATTGGCACGCACGTTGGCCGTCGGCTTTCGCCAGACGAGTGGTCAACATGCATGCAACTTTGTCCAGCTGCTTCGCTTGTACGAATGCGTTCGAATAACAACCAAAATCCCCAATAACCTTCAATAAAAAGATACGGAATGCAGATGTTAACGAAGTTGGTTTTTTTCTATTATGATGTAAAAGATTATGTAATGGAAACTTATTTGTAAACGTATTCGTATTTTTGTAATACGTTGATCAGTCGCTAAGTTATAATCTTTGTTTTTTTATGAACTATACGCCGACGAGAAACATAATGTTTGACATGTTTTTTTTTACTTGAGCTCAATTAACTCAGCAGCAATGAGATACAACAAAAGTGAATGTGAAATCTAAGACTATTCTGAACAGTAAGTTTA
>JTDE01001823.1:13952-24047 GCA_014338405.1 Paragonimus skrjabini miyazakii | reverse complement strand
TGATGATGATGATGATGATGATGATGATGATGATGATGATGATGATGATGATGATGATGATGATGATGATGATGAATTGGTTGGGGCATATTTAGTTTGTTTGAAGAAAACCGATCCTAAATTTGTCTTTATTTGTCTTTACTGTATGCAGCATACAGTCACGATTAATTCTGTGCCACAACCGCACGTAAAATATTTATTTCTCTGCTTTGCATAATTAACACAGGTTATTTATTAAAACCTTCTTTTTGTTGTTTTTTGACACGCTCTCACCATTGATTGTCTTGATGAAATCATTTCCCATTGATTAGTTACTGTTTGCGGACTCGTATTGGGTTACCCCATTTGGAACGCTTTTCTCGCTGGATAAATTGTGTATCTGGTTAGTTCACAATCACAGTGAGATAGAGATTTCTATCAAACAGTGCCGTATAAATTTCAATCCTTTCGATCGACTTTTCTGATGTTTTTAGATTCTAAAGATAGCCCCGTTAATCCGATCGTTTGAATAGGCGTTATCAGAATAGTCAATTTCGCGTTACTGAGTGAATTATCCTAAATCGTCAAGTCCCATTTAACATAAAGTGTTTATACAGACATTCCAGACTGACATTCTCTGTACAGCATGAAGAAAAGCCACGGCCATGGTTATCTTCAAGGCTTACCATCACGATGTTACAAACAAGTTGTAATACTCTACGTTTTAACCACCTCGGGTGGCCTTCCTCAGGAGTGTTGTAATCGAAATCAGACTAACAAAGAAACAAAGGTCATGTAGGGTTTGCCGTGGTTAGGTCAATCTGCGCTGCCACTGAATTGGTTGGTCAAATCCTGTGTCCATCAAATGGGGGCGAGACTGACGTAGATATGTTGCGTCTGTTTCTAGTGTTGTTTATCCATCCTTGCCACAAGGCAGACCGGGGTTTGTTATCAGTGCGGTTAACGCAAGCGTGTTGTGACATTAGGTTATAATGAAAATTTTCCTAGTTTTTATGTGACCTCTCTTTTCATCAATGTACCGGTAAAACAGCACTGATGTTGTTAAGGTGTTATTAGAAAGTGATTACTCTTTTAGGGCACGCACTGGTTGATCGCCCTCCGAAATTGTACGTGATCTTGAATTTTGTTTGCACTTAACTTTGTTCATATTCAACAAAAACTGTACAAACAAACCGATGGTGTAACTGTGGGTTCCCCTTTTGCACCTGAAATAGCCAATCTTCCCTTGGAGATCTGCAAGCACAAGTAATGAGTGGGTTTGTCTGCTCTTCACGAATTTGGTGGCAGCATGTAGATGACACATTCGTAATCACGAAACAGACCTCTCGCTACCAGTTTGTTAACTCACACTGCAACGGTAACGTATTCACGTTGAAAACTAAAACCGATGAGTGCTCGCTTAATTTTCTAGACTGTCTAGTCAAATTTGATAAGCAGCAGAGATTTCAGGTTCTCGTATACCACAAACCAACCCATTCTGGTCGGCATCTCAAGTTCAGCTCATCGAATCCAATCAGTATGAAAAGAACATTCATCTGATCACCAGTCAGTAGAGTTAAAAAGGTGTGCATCAATAAACTCTATAAAACAGCACACATTTCTCACATTAAACAAATGTTAATCGCCAATCATCACCCAAACGCGTTTATTGAGATCAAAATTAAGCACATGTCGACTAAGGAGAAGACCAAAAACCAGAAACACAGTATTTGCAGTACCCTGCAAATACTGTGTCGTGAATAAGCATCTGAAAAAATTCGCTCCGTCTTTTCAGAGTACGCTACCCGGACAGTATTTCGAATCGATAATATCTTAGAACGACTGGTTCTGCATCTAAGGATCCACTTTCTATGGACAACCAGACGGATTGCGTTTACGAAATCAAATGCGGTGATTGAAATGCCAGCTGTATAGGAAAGACAAGCAGACAGTTGAAAGTACGTGTTGCCGTACACAAGAGGTACACACGGTTTCCTCCTAAAGACGCATATGAACTTCAGAAGCTAGAGAAGGATTCGGTCATCGCACTACGTGCACTGTCAGAGAACCACAACGTATTATTTTTTATCAGACTCCAGTGATTAACAAGGGGCTGTCTTCCCATGCAGAACGATGTTGTGCTGAAGCTCTCACCATTTATGCTTGCGTTAATCGCAATGATAACAAACCATGGTCTGCAGTGTGGCGTGGATGGATAAACAACACCAGAAACAGACGCAACATATCTGTACTAGTCTCACCCCCATTTGATGGACACAGGATTCGGCCAACCAGATCCTAGCCGGCGGTGCATAGTAAACATAATTGTGATCATAGAGAGCTTGATGGAGGACAAAGACACTGTTTTCATCTCGGATGCAATCTCCACTGATTTCGCCGAGGTTTTCGATCGTGTTCCATACGGTCTTTTCCGATGTATACTGTAATCCTGTGACATCCAGGGAGAGGTTTCCAGCTGGAGTACTTACTTACATAGTGTTAGAACTTTCGGAGTTGAAACCGCATCAGACTTTTCGTATTCATGCCTGATTTGTACGGGGGTCCTTGGGGTGGTAGCGCTCGGTTCTCTGTCGTCAACGACCTTCCGCATAATAGTCCCAGCAACGCTGCTCCCTACTGTGTCGACTTGAAAATCCAGAATGCTGGTAGTCCCAGTTCATTGCAAATGGATCATGACGCGAGTAAGCGCTTGTCGGACGACTAGAATCCGATCAGATTCAGAAGTTCAGTCGAGTGACCCCGTGTAACTAATACCTTGTCGCTGTTATGTTCACAACTCGCATCCAAGAGTATATATTATCTGGTCTGCTCCCACCAGTCATTGATTTTCACCCACCTACTCACCCACTCGTAGCTATCTCCTACTCGGTTCCACTGTACCCTTGAGAATGCGGCCTTCTAACGGACCACCGTGACAATGTCACCAACTAATCAGTCCACCTGAAGGCCAGGTATTTACTCACACACCAAACCGATCCGATCGCAATTAGCTGACTGGCCCTTGCATGCCGACCGCCTTTGGTTGCAGCTGTGTATTTGTATACTTGAAGGCCTACTGAGGCCAATTTTTGTACATTATCCTGCGAAAGCCAACAAATAGAGATTTGTTTCCACATTCGATCATAGTTTATTAAAAATGGCTAAAAATCCCTAGACTAGATATCACGAAAAAACGGTGTAGTGAGCAAACTCATTAGCGGTTATTCATCACCGGGACGAATACATAACATTTATAAGCGAACAAAATAAGTAACAAGTTCAACTGAGATCAAACAGGTCTTAGATACCTATGGAGACAACATCTCTACAATGAACCCGGGTAATAAACAAATGAGACACTCTAGAATGTTCACCGTCGTCTCCATGAACCGCTTCGCGGAACCGCGGACGAATTCTAGAAAAGACGATGTGAATTGCTGCAAAGCTACGCTGACTACCGACAACACAAGAGGTTCCATTATCCGTGTACAGCTGGCTTTGACCCATCCGCTCCGTCTACTAAGGCACTGATTAGGGAGAACTGTGGCGTTTTGTGCCCGTAACCGGAGAACATTATGAAAGCCTGATGCAAACACTTTGGTAACTTGCTAAACCGACTGGCTACCATAGATTGGGTGATCGTAAATAGTCTGTAACAACAAAATGTCAAAGTTTTACTTTCTCTCGTTCCAGAAGTGCAAACATTTGTTGGACAACTGCAGAACGGAATGGCTGCAAATGAAGGTGGATCGCCAAGGGAACTTTTGAAGTATGTTGACCCAGATTTGGAACTTTGTTCAATCCATCTGGGAGCATGAAACAGTCCCACAAGAGTTCAAGGGGCCTTGATCGTACTTTAATTTAAAAGCAAGGATAGCAAGCAATACACCGACATTTATCGGAACATTATTCTGTTGAGATACGTTGGAAAAACTCCAACGATTTTCTTGCTGAACCGACTGAATGTTGATGTTTTATTACCTAATTTTCTCTATGAGCAATATGTATTCCTGGTGCCTCGCAGTAAGTTTAACATGATGTTGGTTGCTTGACGGATACATGGAATATGCTATGATCGCAGCCAGCTACTGTACGCCATCTTTATAGATTTCATTAACGCGTTTGAGTCCATGAACCATGGAGCATTCTAGACAGTGTTTCGTAAGTTTAAATGTCCAGGCGAGGTCGTCAATTTAAGTTAAATGTTGCGTGATACTAAGGTGTGCGTCACTGGTGTGACGTAGGGTCGTTTGCTAGCCCCAACCCTATTTAGTTTATATTTGTTCGCAAAGTTACCAGAATTAGGTTAACAGTGTTCGGACCGAATACCTCACGGTTGGACCCCCGCCGAATATTCGACCTTTCGGCACCCCAATAGGCTACCTAGTGTGACAATGCAGGTGCTTCTGTTTACAGACGATAGTGCACTATTTGCACATAACCAAAGTGAAGCTAAGCAATTGACCATGGCTTTCGCTCTCAGGACATCAAAATTCGGTTCACACAGGTAAGATACTTTCTTTCTTTTAGTCTTCTTCGGGCACAAGCGCTGTGCTTGTACCTGGAGTCTGCATCAATGCAGACACTGTCGATAGCTACGCAGACCTTCGCTACTTGGGTAGCAATCCACCGATCTGTCTGTCGGTGGAGCGCGAGCCCGTTCGGTGAAGACTAGCGCGGCTTTCGGACGTCTTGAAGAATGTATCTGGAAGAACCGCAGTCTGAAGGTGAAAACAAAGTTGTTTATCTAACGCCTAACGATGTTGTTTATATTGTTGTATGGTAATGAAAACGGAATATGCGGCACCTCGGACGCTCTCCTGTACAGTATCTGAGGCGCATCTCGGATATACGATGATCGGGCGTGTTACTGAACACTAAGTGACTTCGGCGAGCAGACACATACGGGATTGAAGACATACTGATGTTCGGTCAGCTTTGTTGGCTAAAACACGTCTGTCTGACAGGAAGACGAACGGATTCTGAAGCACCAAATGCTGTACTGGCAACTGGAAGCAGGCAAGCAAAATCCTGATGATCAGAATCTGCGACATCACGGCGTTATCGAAATAATTCTTTTGTGTTTTACAATCGATTTTAGAGTTCGAAAGGACTTCGCGTTAAACCGGAGGAGGAAGGCGATCTGGATGAGATTCAATGGGGGGCAGTTGCGCAGCCGTGAAATGAATCGCGTTGTATGCAAAAGAACCTTGGGTACTGTCGGTCGTGGTAGCATCAATATATGACAGTGCGGTGGATGCATCCGCGAATGTGCTGGCCGTTTAGGACTGTTGAACGGTCAACGTACTCAAAGTACACCGTCAACGAAGGGACATTGGGTGTGACCAAGCTATGTAGATTACGTTTATTTTCCCGCCCGTATCAACTGATGGGCGTGGTCACTTGGTAAATCACTCGTTGTCCTTTTCAGATGGTTGAGCTGCGTTGATCTTTCCACCTGCTAGGGAATTCATTTTTTTCGTCCAAAACCGACTCCTTCCTTGATAAAACGACTTTATACAATCAGAACGAGCGGAAATGTCGTGAACAGTCGAGCGGCAGCATGCGCTTTTTTTACACCTGTTCGACCTTTATTCCGCTGTGATTATTGGTGTCTTAGTCACCTTAGCTACTATTTCTGGTAATTGCCCTTCGAGTTTCTGATTCGAGAATGTTTATAGGTCACAATGCACCATATAAATACACTGTTATTTTCCCTTGATGCTCACGTTGTTTTTCGGGAAAAAAACTTGCTTTTCTCAATCGTCTTTTGGCTTGTTTTGAATCACTTAACGGGAACACCCTCGTTATCCTGGGGACCAAGATTTTCCGTGTTAATTATAACAAGGAGGAGAATCCGATTTCTGTCAAGCGCATTACTACACCGTGTGCGAATCAGCGTGGTCTTTCGAGGATTTACAACATTTGACGACGGAAGAACTCCCCATGTCACTTACGTTCGAGCAGATTCAGACCCTTCTTCAACAGTAGCAGAAACAGTTAGAGTAGGCGTAGTACAGTGTGTGATGAAGACTTAGTTTTCTTCGGTCGAGCACAAACTTTTATCTTTCTTTCTCCCATTGTCTGGAGTGTAGTAATATGCACTGTTAGAATAAACTGCCTCTTGGCTTATATTTTCAGTATCTTTCTTCTCAGTTCACATATTACTGCATGAAACTCTCTGTTTTCGTTTCTGAGAGATACAGTTTCCACTTTCAGACTTGTCTATCATCCGGCTAATCGGCATTGACCAACTGGACCACAAAAACCCTCACTCGCGCGGGATTACACTGGATGCGTGGTGTGCGAGTGGAACTACAGACGGTACAACGCAAACCGCCCTCTGGCTTTTGTCACTGTGACAGGCTACTCCGAGAGAGATGCCGCTAACTGTGTGTGTTGTGTGTGGTTGAACTGCAATAAGTCAAGACTTTGTGATTGGATTTTGCCCGTTATTCTGCAGGTGGAACTTAACCTGAGGTGCAAACTTAACAATGAGACCGACAAAGCCCGGCAGCAGAACTCGTTAGTGGATCAGAAACTGAAGCTCAAACCAGTGAGACATGATGTCGGATGGACTGAAAGCAAACCTTGGACCTGGTCTCCGTCGTCCAGCAGAGTACTAATATATTTACCGGTAATTACGATAGATTTTCAGTTAACTGCGGGCAAATCCAAACGAGGAAATGGTCTTAATAAACCGTAATCTTCTATTTGTGCACTGCGTTCACCAATGTCAGGACCATGGAAACTTTGTTCTTAACGTACCAGTTGGATTTGTGGATTCTGATAGGAATTACTGCAGCGTGCTGAAGAAAACACATGGTTAGTTCTCTTGTAGAAAACCTTCAACTCGGTAGGCATGTTGGTTTACGAGCGCGTCATTCAGTAAGTATCTTTCAAAGTTTGATGTGCACATTTTGAGGGCCCTGATGGTGGTGACTGTATTTGTCAATGCATTGATCGCTTGGGCAATATTGTGTTTGATACGGCTAACCATAGGTTCGTTAATTCTGCATTGTGATCGGCACTTGGTTCTGTCAATGTAAGATGCTGTACATCCATATGATATATGCAGCCGACTTACGAAAGTGGGCTGTTTGACTGTGGATGGTGGTATAAGAACAGTTCTGTGAAAGATCACTAATTAGCGTGCACTCGAGGCTCGCTTGATAGTTGTCTGAAGATGACCCAGTTGAAGTAAGCTCAGGTTATCTTCCGTTTATGAACGTCTAGTAGAAACAGACCGTGTTGAACTGACTGCTTAAGATTATCAATGGGTCCGAAAGAGTACCAGTCTTCCACGGCCAAATCTTTTATACTGTGCTCTCAATCCGCATGAATAGTATTCGGAACAGGCCACGTAAATGACTGATCGGTACGAAGCTGGTGAAATGTAAGTATTGACCAGTTCACGTGTTCTTACGAGACACTGACCGTTAGATCTGTCCGTCACACTTTCTAACATTGCGGTTATCAAAAACGACAGAGATTTAGCGTGATCTTCTTTGGCTATAGTATATACATTAAAACGTAACTGTATCAGTGTATCCAGTGCTGCCAATATTTGCTGAAGGATTGTGACATAACTAGCATGCCAACATATTTCATCTATGCTGAGAATCCAATCGAAGAATTGTAATTTTAATTTTTAAGCTTAACGATAAAAAATGCTCGTCACAGTTAATCTTCGGGATATTTCCTCGATTACCCATCTTTTTTTCTGTAGACGTTGCATTGAAACTGACATCGGAAATGCTCAGATATTATAGACGTTCTAACCCTATCTTATATATATATATATAGGTAATTCCTACAAGCTGGAAAGCCGTAGAGTTGATATGGTACGCTTCTTACTCGTTTTAGGAATGCGAACTAAGTTCCTTGTTACATATTTCTTCGACTGGTGTGTATAGCTCTTTCAGTACCTGCTTTTACATCTGCAGGTCCATCCTATTTTCGCGCAAGTCAAAACATGTACAGGTGACATTTCGTTAACGCGATCTGTATAATCCAGAACACGCATTCCGGAATGTCTGTCCAGTTGGAAAATGACCACACCTCTATTTAGATCTAACACATCCAATGTGCGTGCTGTTGGCATGGCAGCGTAATTTATCTGTATGGCTTATGTAGACTGAACATTGTGCACAACTGATCGGAGCTCCTATGTCAGCACAATGACCATTGCCTCTCAATGTCATTCACGATTGAGCGTGCTGTTTTTTCGCTGATTCGAAGTTAGTCGAAGCCAGGATATTTCGTAATTGACTTTCATCTAAATTATGAAACCTACCACACTAATGAGTAATACGGTTACAATGCCCACCGGTGGCGTTGGTGGATTCTAGCGTGAAATGTTGTGAAATTTTCCTTGCGCACTCAGTCCACTGGGTCATTTAGGTGGATTCCATACGACACAGTAGACTGGGCTGATAACAGAGTCCAAATTCTAAATTTTTGAGCTCCCGGCGTGTCTACGCACCTAACCTTGTAGAACGCTTGTCGAATTTTGACATGCTGTTTCTGTCTTTGGTTGGAATCCAGCGGAAGCTCAGATTTTTCACAATTTTGTTTAATTTAAGTTAGTCCTCTGTGTTGAACTTACCGTCAGCGATGGTCACTGTTGAAAGTAGCAACCCATCGTAAGTAGAAATTGGTGAGCCCCTACGACAAACGCTGAACCTGGTCATCGCCATTTGTCAGCGCGGTCGATATCGAATAACCCTTGTCCCGAAAAGTCAGACCATCCATAGTGACCTCATTCAGTACTGTCCGACATTCAGGGTCCTCGCTGGTTTGCCCTCTAATGTAATGCCCACTGTGTTTTTCCCGCACAGAATGGAATTTTATCCAGGCCCGGCACAGTGATGGCAGCCCAAGGACAGCGGACCACATTGATACAAGATAGAGAATGCTACTGATGGACTAGTGGACTAATACGACCAGTCGATCGGTATAGATCACCCGACTGAGAACATGGTGGTCCCGCTGCTGAAACACTTGGAAATCGGCTACTTAATCCATCCCCGTGCATCCAAAAGCGTACGGTTCGTGTTTTGTCACTAAAGTAGCCAACTCCCACTTTGAAGTCGAGTTACTGCTCAACCGGCGTCTTCATTGCTAAGTAATGGATTTGTCTGATCTCACCAGACTATCCTTTCTTCATGTGCCCCATGACCTTGCAAATTTTTGAAGTGTGTGCGATAGTTAACTTGTTGATGAATTATTGGAAGCGCGTGTATCCGCTGGGTGTGTGTTTCTGATGATTAATTTCGAATTTTTGAAAATTGACGGCCCGAACCTTAGGCTAATACTGTGTGTTCAAGGCTACCTTGAGTCAGTTGGCACACACAGTTCGTCGGCTAGACTGAATTAGGATGCCTGTCACAGTGGGCCCATGCTCATTGTGGGGACCATAAGGCTACATTTAGCCTCGAGTTTCCGAAAAGCAGGGACACACCTTGGAGGCCGTCCTTCAGTCAACACTAAAGATTGGAGTAGTTCACCCTTCTAGATGCATAAAAACCTTGTTTTTAGTCAAGGATTATATTAAAAAATGTCAAGAGGCATCCTTTTTTCATGAAATTCTCAAGCAAATAAACAATGGTACCCTGAATAAAGTTGCTCATCGAAATTAAACGCTTTTCATTTTTGTGTAGCGTCCTCCAAACACTCCACCTAATCCTGGGTATTGTGTGGAAGGCTATTCAAGTTCATGGTTTTCACAGTTCGAAAAGCCATTTGTGCTTATTTCGACTTTGGACAGACACTCTACTAGGAGATATCTATTTCACGAATACACAGTAAAATTTTAATATAGTGAACATTTTCGCTTATTTCATCTCCTGCGTTTCTGTAAACACAGACGGATCGATAGCGCATCAAGGGTCTATTTGTTCAATAAGTATCTGTGTAATTAAGGACGTTACTCTCAGGTAGCTGCTATGCGGTGAAGTTAGACATTTTGTATACATAATGAGGGACGATAAAGAAAATTATTGTTTCCGGTCGTAGTACGCCATACTTCTGTGTTGTACCACAATCCTCAGACCCAGCGGACATAATTGCTGTACTAAAATCGCTTTTTCAGTAAAGACAACGGTCATTTTACAA